>JAIEZT010000304.1:12552999-12845499 GCA_019594935.1 Periophthalmus modestus | reverse complement strand
TTTGTACCGGCATTGAGCAAGAGAAAGTCAAGGGAAAAGGACACTGTGTAATGTTTGGTAATTTTGCTTGCTTTTAGTTGTGGAACAGACTTTGATTAATTGTGGGTATGTTTTAGGATACTTTACTTAAAGGTTATAAAATTAGTTGCTTCAATAAGGCAAAAGATGCCAATCTGTCTTAATGCTTGCCTGATAAAACATATTGTACATCTAAATCTGCCAACTACAGTGCAGCTCTTGAAGTATAGATATAGTTCACTTTCCTCCATTGATGAAAAGAGTAATCATGTTTTCCGCTCTTTCCCTGTCATATGCTTCTTTACATATCAGATCATAAGGTAATTGCTGAATTAAGGGTCCAATAAGGGCATAAGATTAGCTGGAACTAATATTCTGCAGTGAACATCACAGGAATGTACATATAATGTGATAGGGCCTATTGCAAAAACAAAACGTGTTCTGGGGATTATGCCATTTTAAATGATCTCAGGTTCAGAAATGCCTAATAAAGTTGTTTTATTAAAGTGGGGCAGGTAGTATACTTCTATTCAAGTAGTGCCATTTGAAGATGCACTGTGTAACTTGTAGAGGGTCCACCACCCCTTTGTCTTAACAGTGTGGCATTGATGTTATATAACTATATAAATATTATATAACTCCATGGATAAGGTGTAACTGTTACATGTCTGATATGTGGTGAGGCATTCTCATTATATTGCATGTTTTTCAAGGAATGTTTAATAATAATAAAACTCTTATAATTGAATAAATGCAAGATTTACATACTGTGGGGCATTCTAGGCAATGCAAATACACTTCTGTGAAGACAGCAGGTTGTGGACTACCCAAAAATTACATAGTGCACCTTTACAAAAAACAATGCAAACTGTTCATTCTACTGGCAGCATGGAGTATGGAGGCTATTGCTTTGAATTCAGTTAATATCTACGCCTCGGTGCTTGGCAGGAGTCCTCCACACCCAGAGCAGAAGGCGCACACTGTTTTCTTGTTGGATGAGGCTGGGTGTTCTTATCAGCCGGTAGCAGGCAGGAAAAGGGCCTGGAGACAGGCAGAGGTCCTAGAGCATACAGTAGAGTGGAAACAACAAGCTGCTGATCAAACACGATTACACAAGGCTCCGGAATACAGTGCACAGGCAGGCTCAGTTCAGAGACTTAAAGCATGAAGTTACTCAGGTAATTAGCAATAGGTTATCAGTAACAGAAATGGAACAAGGTAGAAAACAAAAATGTTAAAATAATTTGAAAAGCAAGCGACTACTACTATTAGAGACATAGTTCAGGTTAAAACAGAGGCCTAGTGGTTGAGTGCCTGCTGGACAATATATAAAAACCAAATGGAGGAAATGACACTGCTATATTGATGTACTGTTCAGAAGATATAGATTTTTAAAAAGGTCCACTATACATTTTCTGGTTGGTCGCCACCTGCTTGTCTCCACTGTGATGTTATTGCTTTGACTGAAGTTCCACAGTATGTATGACATTTAACTTATTTTTCTCCAGCAGGTCACACCACCATATCCAGTAACAGGTCAAATCTGTGGAGAGGCAATCCACTCACAGTAATCATGCACGTTTTTAAGGGTGCAATGTAAAAAAAAAAAAAAAAAGAGAAAAAAGGACAGATCAGTTCAGTGCAGGTGGTGGATCTTCCTACAAAAAAGTGACATAGTGCTCCTTTAAAAAAATATATATATTCTGATTTGTGTGAAATATTATAAAGACTATTAACCGACAAAACTAATACAAAGTTGGGGGGAAAAATAGGCTACGATACATTAAATGAAATATATTAATGTTTGGGGTTTGGTGACGTGAGGAGAGAATCGTGAGAGGTCAGGCAGAGGACAAAGGGTATCTGGTTATTTGAGTGGCACCAAATGCACGCACCAATGCCGTTTCTCTCTGTGCGTAAAATCCACCACGCGCCACTGTCCTGTGGTGCCATTTTAAACTTTGCTTACATATAAATGTTTGATGCACTCGGCTCGACTTGGGGACATACCACAGCCGGTCACTCGTGCTGCATGTTTCCCCGCTGGCAGTTAGAGCAGGCTTACTCCTTTACTGGTTGCGTTGGAAACAAAAAAAGCTGCGCGCACTGAGCTATAGAACTGCGCGTCGGGAACTGTAGAAGCATTGATAGAGCCGTGGCACGTCATAGCTCTAGCGTTTCGGACGACTCCCGGAGAATAAGTTTGATGGGTTGCAAGACGGAGGGGGCAACGTATGGAGGTAATGCAGCTACTTATACCGAAGAACAGTTTTAAGTTCACGGAGTAAATGGTTTAATTCTTAGGGAGGCTGCTCTCGTCATGGAAAGGCGAAAAGAAGCCCCAAACACGTGAGTGCACCCTATCAGCCTATGCTTTGTTTAGCTTTGTAGTGTTATGGTAATGGACAGTGGATAGGTTGGATGGAAATAATTTAGCCTATTGGTGCGCCATTTCAAGACATAAGACAAACTTAACAAGGGTATCAGTTCCAGAGAGGCATCATCTTTATCGCTTGTCCTTTCGAGGTATTTTTCCACCTGGTAGCATCTTTACTTTGTCTTTTATTCATGTTTAAAATGCGACTCAGGAAATGCTCTCCAAGTTAGTGGCGCTGCATAGCAAATTAAGGTATGTGTGAATATGCATAGCCTATAAATAATTTTGATACATAAACGTAGTGACTGTAACTAAGCAAGATAGTAAGATTCTATCTTTACACAGTTCAAGAAAATATGGTTTTCATTTGGACTGGACATTGGCCAAGCACAGGCTGCATTATGCCCAGAGGAATAGGGGAGAAGTAATGGAGACACTGGCTAAGAGAGTGGAAAGGGGCTGAGAGCACCAAGATATGATTACAGCTGCAATAAAGCATGTGTTTTTAAGTTACACCTGTCAGGGGTGATTTCATCTACCCTGGACGTAACTCAATAAGTGGATCAGATACCATAATGTATATAAAGACAATTTCATAAACTGTAATGGTGATTTAATGTTGGAAGTAGTTAATTTAATTGTTCCATAATTCAGTTGGTCATCATTTGTCATTAGAGAACATGACGAGCTTAATATGGGAAACCACACTAACATGTGATAAAGAAGTTTTTATTTTGATAACTGTATCACTGTGACTGTATAGTACTGCACGCCATAAGCGCATATATATATATGTATGTATGTATGTATGTATGTATGTGGTGTGGTGTGTGTGTGTGTGTGTATGTATGTGTATATTATATATATATATATATATATATATATATATATATATATATATATATATATATATATATATATATATATATATATATATATATATATATATATACACACACATATACACATATATATAATACATTGTTTGTGTGTGTGTGTGTGTGTGTACAACAGCTGAATGTTGATGGACTACAACATATTAAGAAAGAAGTTCCCAATTGAGGTCTTCAAGGTCTCTCTAAATGTGTTTATGTCTGTTGTTAATACTACTATTGAACCATATAACGCTTTTATTACTGCATTTGTGATTCTTGTCAATTAGACTCCAATTTGCCTTCTACATCTGTCTGTCTCTCCTTGCTGTCTTCTCAGTGTTACACAATGTTCTATGAGTTGTTAATGTAATCTAACTCCTCTCAGATTCAAAGTCCACAACTTTCTCTTGTATTTCACTGACATTGTTTGTGTTCTTCCCTCTTGTACCCACAGAAAAATACCTGTCAGACGGTTGGTAGTTTTACTTGCATGCCCCCATTGACTCAAAATGAAATTAGCTTGAAATTAGCCTTGGCCTTTGATCCATTGAAGCATGTTGCGCTTGAATGGGAGATGCAGTACAGCAGTGGAGGTTTATAATGACAGACTTAATGTTAGCTTCCTCGCTGCCGCATCGCTCTCCATTGGACCAAGCAGCTCATTATTGGGTTTGTCTGGCAGCCGTGTCCATGGCCGTAACACAACAAGCATTATTAGTCATGTCCTGTTTGACAAATCATTAGCCCCCCTTTCTTTAACATGCATTGCCATTACACTCCGGCCTCTACCCCCCACGTCATGTGATACTAGCACTTACTTAGAGATCGGTTTCATTTTTTAATCTTGGTAAGTGGATCTTGCTCAGCCTAGGGTCATTTGGGAGCGAATTAAGGAGTCCTGTTAACCTGTGTGGTTTCTTTTCCTGTCTGTACATTACATTGTTTTGGTAACTGCTGATGTGCAGCAATGTATACACAATTAGTAACTTCTGGAGCCTTAATGAGCTACCATTGAAACTACCTTTTCTCAGATTGAGTGAATTGGAGCATGGTACTATGATGGACAGATGTTAGAGATTTTTTTTTTTGTCTGTGGGTAAAAAAAAAAGTGTGTTTTGTTCTACTCTTGCATTCCTGTCTTTTCCATTTGGTGTGCACTGAAATAGCGTTGCACTGCAGGGATGTCAATTATAAAGGGGAACAGTGACACCAAAGGATCCTCCAACTTGTTTATTGTGCTGCTGCAGAGGGGCTGTTTGATCCTGTGACTTATCCACATACATAGAACTACAATAATTTCTTGCAACAAACATGATGAAACCAGTATGAAAGGATCCTGAGCCGGCTGCAGATACTTTGCCACTGTGTTATGTAATACTGCTGCTTGTATAGAACCATTCTATGTGCTGAATGAGTTGATGCTGTACTATGATGTGCTTTGAACTTTCCCTCATTCCCAATGATTGTATCCTCTTTGTATGTTTCAGAGAGAAAAGCTACTGTGGAGGCTGATGTGAGCTGCACACAGGGGTTCTGCTTGGAGCATGCCCGTGGTGCACCATGGCCTTGTTGGCGGACTGGCTCCTTCGCCATTCAGTGGTTATGTGTTTACTGCTGCACAGCCTGGTGCTAATGACCTTCTGCTTTCACCATGCTGCAACCAGCTGCTCCAAGAACTGCTACTGCACTGAGAGTGACAACAATGGCATAACTGTGCGCTGTAGCAAACTGCAGCTAATCGAAATCCCCCAAGACCTCCCCAATGACACCAGACGCATTTATCTGGACAATAATTCTATAAGGAAGATACCAATGAACGCTTTCGCAGCTCTGCCGCATTTAGTTGAACTGGATCTATCGCACAATGAGTTAACACAGCTTGAACCTGGGGCTTTTCGTGGACTGGGATCATTACAGTTTCTGGATCTATCATCCAACAAGTTGATGAACTTTAAGGCTGAGCCCTTTGAGGGCTTGAAGGCTCGTGCCAACCTCACCAACAATCCCTGGCATTGTGACTGTAACCTGCAAATGGCACTGCTTCGTGTGGACCTGGAGCCTGCCTCACTCGCAGGCATTGTGTGCCACACTGCTGAGCCAGAGGAGATAGGGGTCCAAGGCTTGGCCTTCCTCCTAGCACCGGACATAGACCTCTGTCTTTATATGAGGAGGACTACAGATGTGGCCATGTTGGTGGTCATGTTTGGCTGGTTCACGATGGTCATCTCCTACCTGGTTTATTATGTCCGAGCTAACCAGGAGGATGCCCGCAGACACTTGGAGTATCTAAAGTCTTTGCCCAGCAGACAGGGCAAGTCTGAAGAGTCTTCCACCATTAGTACAGTGGTATAACACCTACAAAGTCATTCTGTGCAGGGACAGTCTGATCCAAGGTGGGAGACTAACTATCTATCAGCTGGGATGGAAAACAAGGCAGATGCAACCCAGAGCCAATGAATGATTCATGTGTCAGAGGCCCATTAAGTCTAGTGTGGCTTCAGCTGATGGACCTGTGTCTGCATCAACGGAATAAAAGCAGCAGGGCGACTTAGTGTACTCCATATTTGGAAATCTAAATGGGATATACCCAGGGGTGCATGTGCTTGCCGCTCCTCTTCCTTATTCACACGTGCAACTGAAACAGCCATGTGTAACTGCAGCCCCACATCACTCCTGTATTATCAGACTGTGGAAGTACACTCAGTTACAGTCATACAGTATTTAATAATCTACAAATTATAATCAGTAAAATGTTCACCATGACTAATGTGTGGGTTTCCTCTTCTTGGTGCCATTGCAGAAGTCTATACAATGCTATAATGCTATAAAAAAAATATTGTTTTATTATAGCATTAAAATAAGTCATAACAATGCTTCAGTTAGCTTAGTGATATTGTACTCACAGGAAAAAAAAGAGAAACATTTGGGAGATATATTTTACAAACTGATTTTGCGAAATTGTGAATTTCAAAATTCTATCTTCATCTATTACATTTAAGACTAGAATACAAATAATTCTGACACCAGATAGACAATGTACATTGTGCCAATGTAAGTTTTGTTCTCAATAAACTAGATAATTTATTTCCACTTGGAATTGAAGCCTTTATATAGCTGTGTAGAAAGAGATCATCATCTTTTAGAAGGTTTAAGTATTTGTCAACTAAAATCATTTAGCAATCAATACGCTGCAAAGACCCTAGCGCTTAGTAAGCTGAAATACAAATTTAGTGGACATAAGCGGGCTGACACTCTAAATAAGCATATTTATCCACTGTGGTCACTCCAAGGAGTTGGAACATTTATACTTTTCTGCCTTGGCTGGAGGATCCATTTGAAAGCTCTCCCTGAATATGAATCTCTTTATTTCTGCCAACAAAATGGAAAGTGCATTTGTGTCTTGTTTCAAACCAGCATCAGTGGGAGCACAGAGCAAAATGTGTTTTATGCAGAGACAATTGAATCAAACTGAGATCACTCTGGCAAGATTTTGTCTTTTCCTTTCGGTAAGAAGTCTGCACGCTGCTGAATAATGAAATCTGATGTTTCGAGATGTGGAAAAAGGATTGTCAACAAGGGTATCCCTGTCTCAGACACACATGTCTCATGAGCAAGGCCAGGCTGCTAAATAATGTATGACAACACTTGAGAGAAAAGTCTGGGAATGCACCTGTCATGTTTGTTTGACCCACTTCTTACTTCGGCAACGATGCTACGGGATCACCTGCCCTGTTCATGCTTCTTTTTTGGGATAAATAACTCTGCAGGTGTCAACAGGGTTATCCAAGTGCAGTGTCCAAAGAGCAGCACAGGGACCCACCTAGACTCACATACACGTCGCTGGCTTTTCAACCAACCATTTCCTTTGCTATAGGACTTTTCTTTTCTCAACCCAGATGTTGCCTATATTTTCATCAGTCTGTGTGATTATTCAACCAATTTTAGCTCAAAACTGAAATTTGATCTAGGCTACTAAGCAGAATTTTAGAGTTTAGAATGAAAAAGTTATAATTATAATTTAAATTTAGATCACTACTAAACTGGGACTATCCTTGAACAAGGCCATTACACTTTCCAGATATAAAAAAATGTCATGTCATCCAATCAGAATTCATGGTTTTCAGTGGGAGTTGGTTTAACACTGTGAACAAAATACTCATGAGGACTTTACGCACAAAGTAAGTGTTTTTCTTGGTGCTTAATCTGACTACTCGTGCTCTCCACTTGCCTAAACTTATAAAAAAAAGATAGAAAGGGTCATAAACAACACCAATGCTGCTCTTTCAACTCGTGTGCGTTTCTTTTGTTCATCTGGATGTCCGACACGTGTGTGTGCATAGCCAAAGCGAGTGTATTGTGGTAACCCAACACCCCGGTTCCCAAGCACGCACAAATGTCGCTGAGGTTAATTTAAATTTCTGAGCAGCTCGCTTTGCCCTGCCCGCTGCCTTAGACACGTTACACTGGTGTGAGCATTACAAGTGCGGGGTAATGGGACACAAAGTGGAGGATAAGGTGACGCATCCAATCCCACAGAGCGGCGCGCGCTGTGGGTTAGGTTACATGTGAAACTGTTTCCTGGCCCCTTTACACCAAGGGACAATTTCTCACAAAAAAACCCCAACAAAAAATAGATAAACTGCAATAAGACTGAAAGAACTCACTTTGATTAAACTGTAGAGGATAAACATGTTTTATTTTATTTTTTAACTAATCTAAACTGAAGACATAAGGTCCTATCTCTGTTGCAGCGCCCTCTGTTGGTCGCTGTTAAAGAGGAAGGAAAATACGGTCAGTGGCCAAAAATATCTTTAAAGGAATTGCATGTAAAAAAAAACAAAAACAAAAAACAAACAAACATGTATTTAAAATTTTATGAACTTGATCTAGCCTATCTGTTTCCCCAGATATGAGGAACATGTTCAAATTAAATATATCTTACTGATAACAATTCCAATGGTGATTTATTATTAATTACAAAAACATTGGACATGATATCACATTTATGTTATAATTTGGTGTTTAGGTCCTCAAGATGAGTATTCAGTTAGAAAGAACTTTGGGCAACAGTCCCATGAGTCTCTCATTTGGTTTGCCAGTTTCAATTTTAAAAGTTTTAAACCTAAAAATGTCTCTCTCTGATCTGAATGGCCGCTACCTAAACCACAGCACCAGCAGACAATCATAAATCAGTGCAAGTGTAGCTTCTGCAGCTCAGGGAGTGAATTCTCGAGGGTATGAGCTTTCACACGACATGGCCTTTCTATATATTGACAGAAATGTGTATGTGTGCTCTGTTTGTAGGTTTAAGCACTGGCTACCCATGCTTAGTTGAGAAGGTAGTAGATGTACCATTTATGTATATATCATATATGTATGTGTGTGTGTGTGTGTGTGTGTGTGTGTAGATAAACTGCAATAAGACTGAAAGAACTATATATATATATATATATATATATATATATATATATATATATACACATATATATATATATATATATATATATACACATATACATATATATATATATATATATATATATATATATATATATATATATATATATATATATATATATATATATATATATATATATATATAAATATATATATATATACACACACACACACACACACACACACATATATATATATACTCTAATACTAATACAATATTTTTAGCAGCCCTAAATAGGAGAGGTCCGTGTCAGGAAGGGCCTCTAAGACAGTGTTTCTCAGTCTCAACCTTTTAGTTTCAGTCACATGCCCTTTTCCTCTTATAGAGGCTATTTTGAAAACTTTTAACTATTACCACTATTACTTTAACTACAAATGTAGCTTATATATACGTAGCTTATAGTAATTGTTATTATTATTATTATTATTATTATTATTATTATTATTATTATTATTAACATAGTAATTTATTTTTTATGTTTGTTGCTATGATATAATGATAGAAAGAGTCAAATAGAAACTTTAGTTATTTTACTTCTTCAACTCCTCTGCCACAGTGGCAGATGCACTTCTTCTTTTTACATATCTCATCAAAACTGATGCAAGTAGTGATTCACATCCTTCAATTTCCAAAAACCTTTAAACCCCAGAAAAAGTGGGAAGTGGAATATTTCCTAAATCGTAAAATCATCAAGTTGTTGGGGTTACATACGTAGACATGCCCTCACAGACCTCTTCATGCCCTGACTTGCCTTTGGCCAAGCTTCTCAAGGTTTCCTCTCTAAGAAAGAATGTCGGGGTTATAAGGAGCTACATAATTGATGCTTTCTTTTGGCATCGATTGACAGAAGCTTATTGTGAAGGGGCTCAGGGATCACAGTTAAACTCAAATGGGTCCGTCTCTGTGAACATTTGAATGATTTTGCAAACTCATCTTGTGGGTCCACAAGATGGTGCTGTTGATAGCTGCATTGAAATGTCGCTAAGGTACTTTTGTGCAAGGGAGGTTTTATAATAATACGATATTTAATCTATGTTTATATAGGGTGATCTTTTAAAAATAATAAATGTCCCAGGCATGCCCTTGCGTCATCTTGTGGATTTCAAAAAACACAAATGTAATAGTTACAATTGTGATGTCATTAGTCATTGTGACATCACAATCAGTAAAACTCAGCACTTCCTCTCAGTAAAAATACTATAACAGTGTAAGTAGACACTTTCAATTTCCACATAGCTGAAGAAACAAAAGACTCAAATTTCTTAGAATTCATTGTTTTTTTTTTTTAAAGTAATGATGTCACACATGGGCTGTACATTGCTTTTTCAAAATGTGGCACTTCACAGAAAGATTGTCGTGGTCAGATGATTTTTTGGGGAATCCCAAATCTGCACAAACCTAGAGCTATATATATCCTGAGAAGAGAACTTAAAGTGTCAGTATAAATTGTGAAAAGCGTCCTCTCAGATCAATAGTTACAGACATTCCCCTGACAGAGGTCATGAACATCCTGCCTGGTGAGTACTCCTCCTTGTATCACCCTCCTTGGAGGGACCCCTGGATTGCCCTCAGGGACAACTTTGAGATCTCTTTATTTAAAATTATATATTTAGTCATGGCCCTTTCCATTTGGACAGTTTTAGTTTAGTGGAGTCTCACTTTACAGGCAATATTTTCATCTCCAACACTTCAGCTATTTTAGCCTGGAGGGAGGCATGCCCAGTACTGCTCTCTCTCTTTCACTCACACACAGGCAGACACACAAACACAGGAGAGAGAGAGGCTGGCTTTGTTCTGCGTCTCCCACATGACCACTGCAGCTCAGCATCTATCAGGCTGCTCTGCTTGCATGAGTCTTTGTTGATTTGCCTCTTGTTGTTTTTGGTTGCAGTGTGTGTGAGCGTCCTCTCCTTCATGGCTACTATGACGCACGGTGCACCTGTCTTTGGAGTTACTACACTTGTTGATCAGGAGCAATTTCAGGATTTAGTACAAAGGAGCCACAGTTTGATACAAAAGATCTTGCTCTCCATTTCAGATGTGCACAGTTCTTCTATTCACATAAAGGTAAGACTTCAAATGCATGTATCTTAGGCACCGCTGCATATGATATCAGATGGCAAAGACAGCCAGTAAAATACCAGTTGATAATTTCTCCCTACTTATTTTTGTCTCGTCATAGACGTTGAAGCTTAACTCTACAGAGAACCAAAAGATGGAGATAATGGCCTCCAACATTGGTATCCCAAAAGCCCCTGTTCCTAAAGTGGTGTCAGAAAACAGCCCTCTGGTAAGCATCTGCATACACATGAATTCAGAGTAGATCAGGTAAATACTTTTTTCAGGTCCACTGATGCATGTGTACAGGAAACTTTGTTTAAATATATGTTACTTTTTATCATTAAATGTTCCCCACCAAAGCTACAGCAAGCTAAGCTATGATTATGATTTATTAAAGGTCATAAATGTCATGGCATTGTAAAGTTAGAGTCAAAGCCACAGACTAAGACCATCAAACCTGAAAATATGATGATGGATTCAAGCCACCATGGGTTTGAACTCTGAATGCCCTGTATGATAAGAGTGTGTCTTGCCTGGACAGGAGAACAGCTTGAGGCACATGTCTGAGGGCCTACAGTTGCATCGGGGGCTGCTGAACGCTGTCTTGCCTAAACTCAACAATAATGTGAAAATGGCTGAACTGTCCAATGACATTGGTGACCTGGACCTGCAAATTCACAAGGTATGAGACACACATTACTGCTAAAAGCTAAAATAAGGTGACATTATATTTTGACTGGGACAAACTTGGTGTTTCAGATGCTAAAACTGATCCAGAATATAACTGTACCCACCCCCACGCTGGAGCCTGTGGTGCTGCGTCTCTCTGGGGAGTATGACATCCAGGTGGCAGCGCACTTAACCCTGGTGCACCTGAGTGAATTTGGTCAGGACGTGGTGAACTGCCTAAACAGCATGGAGCTCAGCGAGGAAGATGAGATAGACAGCTGACAATATTCATTTTAGACTTTTTAACACATTTTTAATAATATGTCATATTTATTTTTAAAGGTATTTATTTTTACATAGAATGTGTATTTATTTATTTATTTATGTAATATTTATTTTAGTGTTTTTCTAATATAATTCAGGCTTGGCTGATGGTGTTTTTACAAAAGTCAGCCATTTTGATCATGTATATATCATGTATATATGTTATATGATATATATGGTATATAGACAATATATAATCCCAGCTGAGTTTGCAGAATGTCTTTGCTTGACAAGCCATTTCCTGTACTCCGTTCACCCTAACAAGCCTGCTATAACCATAAACATTTCATATAAAACTTGCACAGGTAGTGATCTTCTAACATTTGTGATGATTTTTGTGATTTAAACACTATTTTTACATAAAAAAATATGAAGAACTTTAAGTAATAAAACACAGTTAATAAGAGTGGCAAATTATTTGAAGCATTGTGCACCTGTGCTTCACAAGTTCTTGAAGCTTTTTAGAAATAAGGCAGAAGTGCTTGAGTGTCTTTCACATGAAAGTAGTGGGAGTATTGCTCCACAGTTTGTTAATCAGACGAGGGCACCTCTGTGTTGTCATATGCTTCAGTAACATGTGATGAGTCAACTGACTATGACTTCACCTCTTCCTACCAACTAGTGCAACTAGTCCAACTAGTTTAAACAAAACTTTGGAATCAATTACTTTGAATTTCTCCTGAACTGAAAATGAAATAGATGACAAACAATGGATATTTTATTTTAAAACTATTTACAGTTTTCAGTTGGAACACATTTTAAAACAAAGGCAGTTTATATATGTAAATCATTACTTAGTTGTAACCATTTCTTTTTGCACTTATATAAAACATATCAGTCATCCCAGTTATCTTTTTCACAAGGCAGAGATGGCTTTAGCTGCTACTCTCCTCCCCAGAGGTAAAGACAAGTCTGTGATGGCTAAGACAACTTTTGGTTTGGCAAGAGCAGGCAGCTTCACCAGCTCCGAAACCTGGACATAAAAGACACATAAATTAGAAATGACTGTGTTTTTGAAAATATAATCACTATAAACTATATACTTAATCTATCGACTGAGAAATATAATATACACCTGCACTACCAGGAAATAGAACAGCCCCATTAAGTCCAGCGAGAGATGTAACAGGGTAGGACAAGCATTCCTCATCACTTCTACTGTAATATATCCTTCTTATCTGAACATGACAGCCTGTCTCTCTGCTCTTTACTCACCATGGTAAAGGGCATAAACTGCAGAATGCTTCCACGACTTCCCTGCTCCAGGCATTCAACGCACTCCTCAATAAAACTCTGCACAAACTGGGTGTGGGGCCCTGCCATCTTTGAGCCAAGGATTGAGGAAATCAGAAAGAAAAGGTTGGCTGAGGAGAAAATGTAATGTTAATTCTAACAAAGTTCACCACATTGAAAAACATCAGAGAGCTTGGTTTATGACTGAGAAAGCTGGTAATTTATAATAGAATGAAGATGCAGAGACATAGCGACCACAGCAGCTTTATATTGCCTCTTTACAGAATCAGTGGCTACATTTTATGCATTCCTACTACGTACCTAGGACTCTGTTGAGGGGGTCTCTCATGTTCACAGTGTGAAGCTGTGAAGCAGACAGTGAAGTGCTCATGGACCGATCTCCTACATACATCACACAGAAACAAATGTAAAGGTTGTTTTTAGAGGCAATGCTCTAAATAGTTTCAAATTATGACTTTTAATGACTTTTACAACTTATATAATATACATAAATTAATGTAATATTTGTTTCTTGGGTTTAAGCGCCACTCTTATTAACTAGAATTTCTTGGTGATTAAAAAAAGTATGTTTGCTTTCTCTCTTTTTGCTTGTAACTAGATTCCACAGTACAAAGTAGATTTACTGGTGGTATTTGCATAATCCACATCTCCGACAAACAAAAAAGGTTCAAAAATGTGAAAAATGTTGCTGAATGTTTTAGACTGACCTGGACTGGAAAGGGCTACAGGCTCATCTTCATTTGAGCTGAGCAAACGCATAAGTTTAGATGGCTGTGTGTCATCCAAAGGAAAGAGGCTGTTGTAATCCTATGATTAAAAAGACTGTTAGAAAATTCCATTTCTGTGCTGTATCAAGTGTGATAACACTCCTTACAATGCAAGCAAAGCCAGACTGGACGGCTAGTACAGTCCAGTCTGGCTGAACACCATCACAATGTCTTGAGGAGTCATGTCTACATTAGAACTCCAGCCTCTGCTTTTCAACTCTCGAGCTACTACAATTTATTCAACAGTGACATTTAACACTTGTGTGAAAAAGTATTTAAACAACAGCTTAATCATGCTTGAACACAGCAGACAGCAACTCATGAGTAGAAGTTTTTGGCAAAACGCCCTTCCATTACCTCAATATCCTCCCGCTGTCTCTTGCGTTGGCGAGCTGATAATGGGCCTTTATGGTGAGAAGAGTAAGAGCTGAGTGCACACCACACAGCCAATCTAAAGTGTGAGAGAACACTTCACTTAAACATGGGATGCAACATTTTAAACCACAATTATAGAAAGCTCTGTAATGGCTTCATACTTTGCCAGCGCCTTCCCGGGTGGGTCAGCCAGGCTGTGCCAGTGAGCTGAGTCTGTGAGCAGGTTGGGAAGAATGGTGCCAAGCAAAGTTAATGTAATCTGCTGAGTGTCCAGACAGAAGATACTGTACAGGAGCTCTACCACTCGATTGGCCCACTCCTGACGAGTCTCCTTTAGCAGCTCCTGCAATCACAACATACTTTTAAAAAGGTAAAGCAAACACCAAGACGACTGATATCACAAACATTTGTTGTTGCTCCAGTATAATAAATTCTAAATACTAATTCAAAACCATGTCAGGGTTCGAAGGTTGTAACACAAGGGAAATATTTATGTATATACTGTATGCATTATTTTAATTAGTACAGTGAATGAAAATCAAACATATTACTTCCTGTAATTATAATACATTACTCATCTATGAATCTTTGAACACGCACACTACCAGTCAAACCAAAACCAAAAGTACGTATATACAAAGAAATACTGTAAATTGCTTCATCATATTGTACACCACAATGTGGAAACAGATAAATGAGGGAGTTTATACTTGCATGCCCTTGCATGATGGTTATTTCAAAATATCAACAATACAAATTAA
Organism: Periophthalmus modestus; assembly: GCA_019594935.1. Lineage (NCBI taxonomy): Eukaryota > Metazoa > Chordata > Actinopteri > Gobiiformes > Gobiidae > Periophthalmus > Periophthalmus modestus. The sequence goes on along the minus strand of JAIEZT010000304.1, from coordinate 12,830,560 downwards.
GTTAGTGGCTTGTGTAATAGAAAATCTTATATGGTAGTTTTTGGACACTCAAAGTTGCTATACATTGCATTAAATTCACTATCCATGTTGCTTTGGTGGTGAACTACCGCCATCGTTACAAATGCCCTGGGGAATGTGGCTGTCATTCTACATCAACACCCTCCCAAACCACCATCAATCACTCATACACCGTACGTATGCTTGAGCTAGCTTGGTAAAGTGTTTTGCTCAAGTACACAACAACAGTACATACTTTTTCGCCATGGACACCAACATTATGATAAATATACTAACTTTAACTAAATTATTAGTGAACCAGAAGACGCCTCCCATGTTCAGGAGACTCTCAAACAGATGCAGTGCTCGACTGTCAACCCATCCTTTTCGTAAAACTGCCTGGAATTGTTGACTCAAAGCAGCATGAATGGGTTCCTTGGTAGGGAGGAGGTTGCGGTATGGGATGGGTTCATGCCCTTCCACTGGGGGACGCACTGTTGCTCCTGTCTGCTGAAAGATGTCTGCACACATGTGCTCCATGATGGAACTCATGATTATGACACTGCATTGAAGAAAAGCGAAATAAAAAAAATATTATTCAGCATTTATGGATGTAAATGGTTATGATTGTGTCATACCGTTCATTGTAAAATTGCAGGGTATTTTCTCCATACAGAGGTGTCACAAGATGTCGAATCATCGTCTGCGGCTTCTCCCTCTCATCTCGGCCCAACATTCTGACATGAGCTACAAGCCATGCAACAGCACAAATGGCCATACTACATACTTTCCCCTTTATGTTATCTGTAATCTTCTATACTTGCAAAGATATGAGACAGACAGAAAGAAGAAAAAAAAAAAGAGAAGGATGTGCTGAAAAAAGGGGATTCTTACAAAAAACACACTTCCACATTGTGTAATTTGTAGCAATGCATGACAAAGAAAGTGGAAATAATGACACAGCATCCTTCTGCATTTTTGAGTCACTAAATTTACATTATGACTTATCATTTTCCAAAGATGTTCTAGTAACTTATGTGTGGAAAGTTTATGGGATGTTTGTTTCTTAAGCAAAATAGCAGAATCGGATTTCCATAAGTACAGTACAGAGTAAAGAAGAGTTACCTGCACAGCCTCCACAGAAAGCACACCATTCTCCCAGGCATTCAGGACTTCTAAGATGGCTGCTGGCGTGTTCAGACAAATTTCATGCCATTTAACCTGACTGAAAAGCAACACAATCTAGATTGTAATGAAAGGAAACCAGTGATAACACAAATATGTAGCAATGAGGAAGCTGAACTCACACTAGCTTCATTTCTGAGGAGTTGTTGAGAAGGGTTACCAAGTTCTCCACTTTACCAGGCTCTGGTTTGAAGCAGGGGTGATCCGGGTTTAGGATCTTACCTTCTTCTGGCATACATGTCTGCAGCCATGTTTCAAAAAACGGGGTCTCTCCAGAAGGACTGGGTTCTGAGAGTATAACCTGACATAAAAAAAAAAAAAAAAATTTAATCCAATTTCCAATATTTTGTAAAGGTGCATGATATGATTTTGGCCTGTTGGGTTAGTTTTAGGAACAAGAAACAAAAGTGACATGGACAAACCTCTGACCCATATGTCTGCACCACATGACACAGCATGAGGAAAGAGATGTCAAAAAGTAGAGCTCGTACAGATGCTGACTTAGCTGAGGAAAAGATCACTGTTATTACGTAGTTCTTAAATAAAGAACAATGAACAAATATTTCTTATAGGAAGATGTCACTCACATCCTTCCCCCGTGATATGTTTTGGAAACTCATTCAATCTAAAAACAACAACACATACATTAGGAAAAGTAATAGTCAACAATACTGTAATTAAATCATATAAAGCATTATTCATGTACTTAATAAACTTCCGGGCAAAAGATTTGAGCTTCCCAGTGGCTGCAGCTGCTGCAAGAAGCAAGTCCAGGCTCTTGCCAGACAGCATGTGGCCAAGGACCCCAAGAAGGCCCTCAGGAGACTTTGAGTGGTCTGCATCAACAGTCTAAAACAACAAAGCATAAGATAGTTCTATAGGAGCGATATGGATGAAAAACAATTATCAATAATATTATCATCTGATTTTACAATACAATATAAATTCTAATACACGTATAAATTTTAACATATATTATTGGATTATGGAGCACCTTGAGGATATTAGTGACAGTGGGCTCAGCTCTCAGGATAAGACCAGGATTGGGCTGGATGTTAGCATTCTCTGCAGTTTTCAGCTTTGGTGCATATTCCCTGTCCTCTGTCCTAAATCATGTAAGGAGAGAAGGAGGAGGTGTTACATTGAAAGTACACGGTAAAAAGAATGTGTTAAAAAGAAAACACATACGTTACATTATTTCTGTACCTTTTGGCTGTTAAATTGGTTGTATTTTTTTCTGATAATAGTACTAGCTTATGGCATTCCTGTAGCAGCATTCCAAGGCAATCACAGCTATGGACAAGCACATTTAAACATAAGATATAAGAGTTTATCTGAAAAGTAACGTTGAAAGATTATTGTGGACTTCAATTCTATTTACTTTGTATAGCCCAAAATCACAACAGTAGTCACCACATAGGGCTTCACAGAGTCAGTCAATAAAAAGCTGATTGACCAAAAATCAAATATGTACTTACTTGCATCTTTGATCAGCTTTGTCCAGCAGTGGTGTAAGCTTCAGTAAATACTCAAATGCAATATTAACATCATCCATGAAATCCTGCAAATTGTACCACAAATATATGTGTATATAAGCATATGGTTAAACAGTCACCTCAGACAAAAAACCTAAACAAAAAGCAAACAAACAAGTTCACCTGCCCCCTCTCCCCCATTGGGTACTTCTTTAGTCTCAGTAAAACTTGTGGGATCTAGAAAAAAAAGGAAAAAGTATTTATTTACATAAATATATACATACATACATACACACACATACATACATACATATATACACATATATATACACACATATATATACACATATATACATATATATATATATATATATATATATATATATATATATACACACACACACACACACACATATACATATATACATACATACATAATATATATATACATACATACACACACACACACACACACACACACACACACACACACACACACACACACACACACATATATATATATAAGAAGATATTTTTAAAAGATATTTAAATTGTATGAACAATTGAACAATACTTTGAGGAATGTAAAAGCTGTCCATTTTAGCTCTTCTGTGCCCTCTGGTGACTCAATGAGGCCAGTGAAGCAGGCTTTCCAAATCTCCAATACAAATAGTGGTGTTGGTATTTGCTGTATGCAAGAAAAGAAGACATACAAAATGATTTGTTGTTGAGGTGTCCATTTAAATAAAGAAAAATTATACACATATGTCTCATCCACCTGCATTCGCTTAATCATCATGAGCTGCTCCACCAGAGGTTGTAACTCTCCGGTCAGGTTCATGGTTCCTTCTAGCATTATAAAGGCATGGACTGAAGGGAAGGACACATTAACAGGAGGGTCTGATTGCATGGACAACATCTGTGGGACACTATGGGAATATAGAGAGGAGAATCATGACTTAAATATAGGAAGGAATAAGCCGTGAATCATTTAATTGTAAATGCAATTAGAGCGCCAATTAACATTATTGCAGATTATATTAATTCATATTGCCTTTCAAAACTAAGGGTAAAGCCTATAAGCCACTCGTCTAATAAGTAAAAACTTTAAAACATGAATCAAAAAACATTGCTAAGAAATGCTTATCTATACTTAAATTCTAAATATCTTTTATAAAATGATACAATTATTGCCATTGGTTAAAAATGATTTAAATCTCACCTTTTCACAAGTGCAAGGCTTTCTTCAATCTTAGTCTTTAACGCCTGGTTAGAAACACTGCTTAGAACCTCACTCACTTTAAGCATAGCCTGGTCCACGTTGCTCCAAAAACCTATAGAAATGTTTGCTTTTGTTCAGAACACATAATACAAGATATATCTATAACTGTAATAATAATGGGAATGTGTGCAATAATTATCAAATGTTTACTTTGTTCTTCTAGCCGTGCAATGTGTACAAGGGCCCTGTTTTTGGTACTGTTCAGAAGGCCATGTAGTCTCTCCTGACAGGCTGTGAGACTGGCTTCGGTATTCGCCAATGGACCGAGCTCCCGAAGCTTCTCACAGTAAAAAGCACAACCCTGCAGCAGCCACACAGTTATCCCTAGTAGGGCACGACACAAACCAATGCATTCCTCCGCTTTTCCATGACAGCTTTGAGAGTCAAGGGTTGAACAAAAGAAAAAATGAAGAAAACAGGTAAGAACAACAAAACTATAAATGCTGTAATAAAACATTTGGCAGTTACATTTTTTTTTAAGCTTACCTGAGGCGATGGCAGAACATGTCCATTATTTCCAGCAAAGATTTAACACAAAGTTCTCGAGAAAAATCATCAAACTAAAAAAAGTAAAAATATACATTACTAAAATAAAGGATCCCAAAGTATACTAGTGTTGTAAAAAAGAATCTATACCCAGATACAACTTGATACCAAAACCCGTAGTACTGAAAATAAATTAAATACTCAAGTATCTGTACTGGAAAAAATTACATTTGAAATTTCCTGACTAGTTTTATATTGTCTTGATTTTTATCAGAACTACTATAAGAGTACACGGGAATACTAAGCAAACTACCATTTTGTGTTGAAAATTACATCAACATATATTTATATCATATAAAAATCAAGTTCTAGTATTGTGACAACACTAATATGATCAAAGGTTTGTTACCTTGCTAATGGCAGCAAGCACACTTGAATAAGACACCATCTGTAGTGACAGAATAAAAGTTATTTGTGAGATCTGAAGACAAAATTGCTACAATAAGCATAACATGGCTCTGTAAATACATTTACCTGCGAGCTTATGGCATATTTCAGGTAAGACAGAATGAGAGGATTAGGAGAAGGCCCAATCATTGCTTGCTCCATTAGGGCCTCTGGAATGAACAGTCACGTAATTTTAAACAAGTTAGAGCATCGTGTATGTATATATCGATTAAGGGATAATTCTCTAACCTGCCAAGTTCAGGTAGTCCCATGTCGCTCCTTTTGGGAAGTTTCTCTTTATGTTGATTGCCCATTGGTAGTCACTCCAGCGCTCCTTCCAAGCCTGCAGAATGGCTTGCTTCAGATTTACTACCTTCATCTGGAAGCTTATATAGAGTCACGCTAGAAAACAACAAAGATGAGTTGAAAACCAATTAATTCATTGTTAGCTATCAGCAGCTTGTGGTACTATTTTATTCGAGTTTGGAATCAATAATCAGACATAAATGTAACTATGTACATGCATTATATTTTAATTATTAACGCTTACTGGGTCAGTAGTTTCTAAATGTTTTTCGTTGTTTAGTCCAAATTTTACGGATAGACCGCTTCACAACAATGCCGCAGACGCCATCTTTCCTCTAAATATCCAGGGTTGCTTGGTTCTTCTTCTTCTTTTTGTTGTACGGCGGTTAGCAACCATCTTAAGGGAGCATTAGCGCCACCTACCGTTCGCTCCCTTTTCAGGTGTAGGAGGCGCCAATCAACAGCTGGGGACACAAGTAACCAGGGACGTAAAGCAGGGAACACTACAGCAGGACATATCAGGACACGGCACTCCTTAGCTAATAGATTGTTCGGTTTTCTTGGTCTGTCTGACTTTTCTCATACGCCGAGCAGTGCAGGGCGTTGATTGGTTCACTAGTTGAGGTCTGTGTATTGCTGCGCCTGATTGGTTAGAAAGCTGAAGACAAAACGCCAGTGTCATGGACAGTATTAACCACCAGATGTCAGGGTTGATTCATTTTTAGCTCAAGGTAAAGGCTATTTCAACGGTCCATGGGTAAAGGCATCCCCGTGAAGCTGTTCAAGTTTGGACGTCATCGTGCAATCGAACCCAGGCCCGGGTTCGTACTAAACTCGTCTTATATTTAATGATGCAACACATTTTTAAAGATATTACATTTTTTGCCTTTAACAAACTTGCAAACCAGCTTACATTGATTAATTGAACGTGTGTATGCTCACTATGCATAGTATTCAAAATAAAATACTGTATGCACATTGTTTAAAGTGAAAAAAAATATACACATAATAAAATAAATTGAAAAGTAATAATAGTCAAGCATACATTCGTAGATGAGTCTGAAAAGTGCACTGTAGACCTACTGTGAAAGTTCATCTCAGTTAACCCTGTCTCATTTTTGTGTATTCAAGGATGTGTTATGCTCATCTCACTGAACGTCCACTTCTGAGAGCCAGCGTTGTGTATCGCATCATCAGAGACAAAGTCCATCATTCTGCCTGTGGACTGCAGACAGACTCAGGTTGTTTGAGGTCTCTGTTCTGAAGCAGAGATGCCAGCAGGCCAAAGATGGCCCATACATGCTGGCAAAGGTGAAGGCTGGATTGAGACTGGAGGTGTGGTATGCTTGTGTGTGTTTGAAAGGGTATTTGGGGAGAGCTATCTGTCTCCTTCTGTCTGAAGATGCATTAGTGAAAAGCCCTGACAGATATGAGTGTACCCCTTGGGAGTCCAGAGAGACGAGCTGTTCTAACTCATGACTTCACCGATGGGCTGACAAGGATTTGCTGACTTATATTACCTTTGTCAAGATTATATTTTCATAACCGTGAATGTTGTTTAGGTCAACAGGATTAAGTAACAGTAACAGTACAGATTTATATAAAGCTGGGTTTGAAGGGCATCATCAGAAAGTTAGCTGCAGTAACACTCACATTTACATAACTTTAAATGTGCTAAGTATTATTATCATAGGCTTAATCTCTCTCTGTTTGTTGTAATTTTATAAACTTTGCATGACCTATCAATGCTTCAGCATTACTTTCTCCTCTTAAGTTTGCAAGCCTTTGGGCTCACAGAACTAAATAATTACCTTGGGTCTAGAGCCAGGAAATGAGAGCGTCTCCCTGACGTTCCCTTAGGTTCTCCATCTATGAATCAGGATAAGGGAAATCCAGAGTGAGTAAAACGTAAAGAACTGGATGTGAGTTAATTTTGTCATTAGGTTGTGCGTCACATGCGCAGTAACACCTCTGCTCTTACCTGACTGTGAGTCAGCAAGGCAGCCTCAATAAACTTTTGTTGACAGATAGTGGACTAGTGGGCTCTTGGCTGGTTTGTGGTTACACTAGACCACAAGTGTAGGTGGGAGTGCAGTGTCATTGTGTTCATTTGTACAAAATATCAAGCATTTACATTTTTTTAGCTAGTTCAGCCACTGATTTTAAGTAGAAGAGAAGCACAATTTCCCCATAAAGACCCTAGTGTGGCCCAGCATTTAAGAACAGGGCTTAACAATGGAAGCTGATCAACATTATCAAAATACATAATTATGTTTTACCTCTCTTGTTTCCCCAAGAGTCATTTTTTTGCTATAGATCAGGCAACATTTAAAGTATTTCAAAAATCTAACTTTGAATTAATATCAACTTTAGAGATACAATAATACATTAATTATGTTGTGTATAAATCCCGTTCCTGGGTAGAATAAGAGACATGAGTTCAATATTAAAATCAGTCATGACAATAGAGTGTTGAATAAGGAATTATAAATTTTTTTTCTGCCTTTACAGCTGGTTGATGCCATACAGCCGGTGACGCCTCTGTCCTCAACATCTCTCAAAGGTCACGTCTTGGTGAATTCATTAGACCAGAGCCATTGGGTGAGTGTGCTGCCGCTTGTTTTTACATCATGTGAATGAATGTGTGAGCTGCAACCTCAGCTGGCTAAATCAACTGCTCTGTAGTACAACACAGAAGGGACAGTCCCATGGGTGTTAATTTTTTTGCACAATTTATATATAATATCATAACAGCATCCCAAAGAACTGTCATCTATGTATCGTTCTGTTGTGTCTACTCTTATGCCCCAGCTGCAAACCATGTGTTCAGCCACTAGGTTACATGACAACCATCGATCAGGGTTTATTAGACATCAGTGTGAGAAATGCTGAAGGTTTGGCAACTAATGGATTGATTGGATTAATAGCCTTTAGAAACAGTTTATCGTCAGATTTGCTTAATAAGAAAAACAAGAATTGTTACAATTACAATTAAGTTTTTTTTGGTGCTATAGATCAGAGTAATTTTGTAGACATCAAGTACCAGTTTCTTAACCTGAAAAATGCATGGTTGAAATTACCTTTCTATTTATGGCATCAAACAGAACCAACTTGTATTGAAAGGGACATTATATAACTAAAGTTTCCTACCATACTCCTGTGATTCAAGTGTCCATTTGTGCTGATACCTATTCACTGAGATCAGTCCAACCGGTGCTCACCCCCTCCTCCCCTTTCCTTAATCCGGCATCTGTCACTCACTGTGACATCCAGCCTTTTGGGCCATGTCAGGTTTTTCCCAGAAAGACCTTAAATGACAATTTATTCACTGGTATGTACATCTTGCATGGTTTGGGGCTGTTTGGAGCCATTTTCTTATACGCAGCTGCATCATTTATTTGGATTATTTTATTCAGGTCTGGGTTGTGGTCATCTTTCTCAGACAGGAATAAGAACAGTGAAGTAATGGTCCCTCATTGATCTGATGAAGGGCCCTAGCCTCACAGTGGCTAGAGTGTTGCAGTGATTAATTGATGAGGCTTCTTGAATAATTGGCTGTGCACTGGAGTCTCCTAGAGGAGGTGACATGATTGCTGCTCTTGTAGTGACCCAGGACTCATGATGATGCATGACCGCAGCTCCTTCTTTGATCACATGATTAGAAGTCCCTAAGGTGATGAGGGGCTGCAATGATTTCACATTCACCTCGCACTGGTAACTGTATTTTGTTATTAACAACAAACACCAAAGGAGTATGTTTGAATAGCTTTTTAATTAAGTCATTTAAATGAGAAAAGAAGCCCAGCAGACATTGTTCTGGACTTAGGAAGACTTCTACAGAGGTCAAAAGTTATTCCAATCATCCCTTTAAGAGAAATATATGTTTATTTGAAAATGGTGGTGCTAAAATGTTTACATTTCTGCTGCTCAATAATTACTTCATAACTTGTGCATTTATACTCATCTATCAAAAATCTCCTTTATATAAAAATAAGCAGTTTTATACCTTTGCTGCACCATTATTCATTTATAATCTGCGTTCACAATAAACATATGATTTGATAAGATTTTATTTTAAAGGCTCAAGTGGGTAATATTGCCATAAAAACATTTCAGTTCTGTTGCCCAGGACAAAGATTTCAGTTCTGTTCCCACTAAAAGTTCATGAATGACACACCAGTGTGCACAACCTTCCCAGAAGGTAATTAGCATAATACAAGTTTTGTGTCGGCCAGAGCAATCTCACTAAAAAACTATTTTACTACATACTAGAAAGAGCTAAAAAATACTTCATTAAAGTAATAAGTAGCATTATATAGGTGACGTTTCTTATGAAAATATCAGTCATTGTGACCAGCATTACAACCATTTTATGGTTCTTAATTTTCCCACTCTTCTTCTTTCATATGCACAATCAGATTATTTGTAGTAACATTTAGTTTGTTAATTTATTATTTTTTTTAAAAGTACAACTTACCAGTGATGTGTGGCTTTGCATTTATATGCTGGGATTTTAATAGTTTTAGTTTTTATAGCCTGTTTTTTTTTAATAAAAAAGAGATTTTTACAGAAATTAAATGTAAGAACATTTAGAAGGAACTGAAAAAGTTTTAACTTAAAAATGTTATTAAATGAAAAAACAAAACAAAAACAAAAAGCCAAAACATGTGCTCTGTGTATAGTCTTCACTTTGGTATCAAATATTAATTGAGGAATACTAGAGATACTGTAACAGTTACAGTATGACTCATACTGTACTGGCATGTCATAATTATGTTCTACAATACACTGTAGTAACTTGTGTTAATCCATAGAATATGTAAAATGTGAAAGAAACATTTCAACAAATTTTGTCTTGAAAAGAAATATATTTGTTCTTTAGTTTATTGCTTATATTGAAACACTGGTAGGGTCGTCTTTTTGTGTTATCTCACTGTTATGTATTGCTAATATATATAATATATGCAGTGTTTGATGTATTCAAGTGAGCAAGTTTGATGTATTCAAGTGAGTAAATTTAGGATTGTTCATACAGGACAAAGTGTGTCAGATCAGTGAGTGAGTTTCCTCATTTAATTAGTTTAAAGCATGCATAGTATGAATTTTAAAGGAAATGGAACATAAAACTAACATCTCTGTCTTGTATTGCCTTAAATCAAAGTCGTTGCTCTGTGCTATTTTTAGCCAAAACTCAACAGTCTGTTGAATAGCCAGAGAAGGTCTGTGCTTTTCATTTTAGCTTTGGAATTGAAAGCAACTTGTAAGTACTGGAAAATTACAGTTCAGTTCAGTTGATTTTGGAGTACAATGTTGCAGGGAAGGGTTGTATCATGGCTCATCATTGCATCTAAATGCATTGCTTTGTTTTATTTCTCTTTCACTAAAACCATAACAGACAAGAAGAACGTGAATAAGTCTTATTCTTCAATATTCTGCAGAAAATGTAAAATATATTCACTATATGGTTAAAAATTTTGGAAACTGATACCGCACACAAAACAAGTTATCTAAGCCATTTATTTACACCTAAAATTTCTTAATAAAGTTTGATATATCTCTATGACTTCCCGCCCTAAACAATGACATTGTCAAAATGATTCAAGTTTCTATGAAGGAAGGTCTGTAGTCCACTCTTTCCTTAACTGAGGACATTCCTCTAATCTGTGCACTGCTTTTGATAGTTCTTTGCATGTAGTTTCATTTTGCTTTATACCTTTATCACAGTACTAGTCTCTCTTTCATATGGCACCTTGCATTGCTCTGCATTTTAGCCTCAGAAGTCAGTCCTGGGTCATATTTCTGACTCTCTGCGATATGACCGCTGGTCTAGTGGCCTGGTGGCTTGTAATCGTTCAAATTCATGACGGCTGTTTCGGTCTGGACTGAGATTTGCTAGTGGCCTGCTTCCGCCTCCCACCTCCTCCTCCTCTTCTTCACGGTTAAGGAAGGCCAGCTCATTTTCATAACAGAAAGAGTTTGAGTTAGGGACCAGATATTTGTTCTCTACCATATCCTTGGCACTGCAGCGAGGGGTGGACGGCACCTCATAGGTTTTATGAAAGTGGGAGTAATCCACCTTATACACATTCTTCTCTTCAAACAGAACAGGCTCAAACCTGTGACCCCACAGGACCTCAGAGGCCAAATATGAGCTGCGTGCCTGAGTGGTCATAGCGGTGGCTTCCACCATACCCTCCAAAATAACTACAATCTCAAAGTCTGCTGACTCCAGGTCCTGTTGGCTGATCCCAAACAGTGGACTTTCCTCATCAATCTCATGGAGAATAGTTATGGGAGAAACCAAAAAGATCCGGTCCAGACCTTTGTCAAATCCTACATTAATGTCTATTTGGTCCAGAGGGATGTACTCTCCCTCCTCTGTGACCCGAGGCTTGATCAGCTGCGCTCGCACGTGTGCCTCCACAATGTGACTTTTGCGAAGGTTCCCTACTCTCCACATGAGGCACAGTTTTCCATCCCGCATGGCAATGACTGCATTGTGGCTGAACAAAAGAGTTTCTGCGCGCTTTTTAGGTCTGGCCATCTTGGCCATGATGGCGCCAATCATAAAACAGTCAATGATGCAGCCAACGATTGACTGAAATACCACCATAAAGACAGCCACCGGGCATTCCTCTGTCACACAACGGTAGCCATAGCCAATTGTAGATTGTGTTTCAATTGAAAATAAAAATGCAGCCACAAATCCATTGACCTGTAGTACACATGGAGTGAAGTTGTCATCTCCTGCAGGGTTATCCAAATCTCCATGTAATAAAGCAATTACCCAGAATGCTACACCAAAGGCCAACCATGAGACCACAAACACCAGAGTAAATATTATCAGCATCCAGCGCCAGCGAATGTCCACACATGTTGTGAAGATGTCAGCCATGTACCGCTGGGATTTGTCGTCCATGTTGGCAAACTGGACATTGCACTGGCCATTTTTCTTGACAAAACGATTGCGGCACTTTCGGCGTGTGTGGATCTTGCCGTTTCCAAAGCCATTCATACCATGCATGGTACTGAGGCGTAAGCCCTCTTCCTCAGATGACACAATGCTGTAGCGATTGATGCGGCCCACACTCATGCTCCTGGTGTGTGACCGAAGCCCCTCGCAGCAGGATCACAGTCTGAGCTGCATTTCCTCACACACACCGATTTAATCCAGGCCCTGTGCAAAGTCAGGAAAGGACAAACATGAGTGATGCAGGTTATGTATTCAGCATGCACTAACTTATGCCTTGCTGTTTAATCTAGACTTTTCTTCTAACACTGGCAAGGTTGATTATCGCCTGATTATCACCTTATCCCAGAATTTAAACATCAAGACTGAAATACAATTACTCCTCATGAAGGGCACTTGTGTCTTTTCATGTCAGATGCATAAGTGATCCAACTGATCCTCTTCAGGCATATGACAGTTTCTCTCCTCTCTTTCAGAACATAGAGACGGTCCACAGTAGACGCAAATGTAGTCATCTCTTACTACATTTATATATATAGTCAGACGCCCTGTTTATTAACAAAGGCCTGTCTTATTTTTCTATTAAATTTAAGTTGAGATTCCTTTCAAAATATTGTTAGAGTTACAGTTTGGGTCATTCTAAATGTATTGTAGATTGATACACTCACTGTGCAGGGACTTGTATGTACCTTATAAAATGTTGTCCCAATCTGTAGAATGATCAGTGATATTAATAATTTTCTAGGGACTGTAAATTGGCCTACATACTTGGTCCTCAGTCCTGCCCTGATGGCTTGTTGGTTCAGTGTTATGTCCGTGCCCAAACCTGAGGTGCCCCTCTGTCTGCCACATATCCTCATTCTATGTCTCAGGTGAAAGTTTACTACAGTTATTCACCTTATTACCTCATGATGGCTACATGGGTCCCACTGGGATCTGACTCACAAATGCTCTGGGAAATTGTACTGTAGCTAAACTGCTATTTTTAGATCTTTGCACTTTTTCAACTTCCCAAAGGTGTACAGCTGTTATTCCTGAATTCACAAGCACAAGACTTTGATAGCAACTGTGCTCAAGTATTTTTTTTAACTCTTGCTGGTGCAGAAGAAACTGTGGCATATGCACACACTTAGTGGCAGGTAACATGACATGTAAACAAACTGACTTGGTTATATAAGACTTTAATCTTGAGCTTCCTTTTTTCCCTCATTGTTTCACGTAATGTATCTTGGACAGGACAACAACCACAGCACCACAACCGCAGTGTTAAATCCCTATTATATCATTGCAAAGCAGCATCATGTATCGTCAATAGAATGAGATATGAGACGGTACAATGCCCTCAGGTCATTAGGTAAGTGTCCTGTTCTGTGGGAGTAAGTAATCAAATGTAAAGACTGTTGTCTCTATCTAAGCTCATGCATGTAATGCATAATATTACATGCTGCTTATCTACTATGGGATGGGTAATATTTAAATTGAATTAAAAATAAAAACATTACTCTGACAACACCACAGACCAGAGTACTTGGGTGTTTTATATAACCTTTGTTGTCCTATTATTAGTCAGGCAGTCAAGGATGAAAAGGGTGTATAATTGAATATACGAAATCAGTGAAGGAATTAACAAAAACAATGAGATGAGGAGGAGAGAGAGAGGAGCTCATTTAAAGACAACAGGGAAACTGAGCTGTACCACTGCAGTTCCTGCCCACCTCCCAGGGCCATTGTGAAGAGGAACACAGGCTCGAATATCATTGTATTTTCCTATAGTCCACCACACGCAACCTGTCTGCTCTCAAGTAACTTACAAGCATTTTCCTATAGAAAGGTACACTACTTAACCATGCAGATGGGCATTTTGATGTGCCATGCCAATTTTTCATTTAGAGTTAAACATTGAAATTGTTATTGTAGGAGGTAGGAGTGTATGCCATGGACTGTGTAGCCCTGCAGTCCCAGGTGATGAGATGGAGAGGTTTGTGGAGGTCTGAGTCAACCTCTTACTCTGTCATTACAGCTGTATATTCAGAACAGTCTGCTCGCTGCACCTGTAGCCTTTCCACTGTTCACACACCTGTTTCCCATTGATTGATCATTCACACATGCAAGCGCTTCACTGGACTTTTTCATTTTTTTTGTGCAGTTGTTTTTAATTACTTACACTGCTTTGTTTAGGCTTAATCACACATCTTACATGCTGCATTTTGAACGCTTGTATTACTGCCAAGGTGTATCGTGTATCTTTGTTACATTTTTTGGAGTTTCATGCACACTTCCACGTGTGAACAAATTGAATCAAGGTAAACTAGGCCAAGATGAAAAGCAGGTTTGGGTCATTGAATTAACAGACAATGCTGCATAATCTGCGTCCTCTTCATCTTTGACATCAAGGATTCTCTTGCGCTGATGGACAGAGCAGGGCCAACACATTTATTCATTCATACCTGTCCTTTGGTTTCATGTTACACTCAATGCAGTTGCTGATTGATTCACTACTTGTGATTAGCCGATGTGCTACAATTCTTTCTGGCATTTCCAAAATATTGATATTGATACATTTATTTCATGTTCAATTCATATCTTCATATGACACTGTGGATGAGACTAGTTCTCCTGTTTCAGTATCATTATTTGCAAAGAATAAATTTGCAGCGCCACTTGTCATATTATTAGGATAATATTACATATACATGTAAGTAAGTTGTCAATTCATTTGTTTAAAATCTTGCAAAACACAAAATCATCCCTTACTGGGGATTTAATTTTGGTGTCCATGTCAACTTTAACAAACTGATGTTGTTCTTTCTTTTAATTCTTTCTTATTTGAGAAAGCAACCTACTTTACCAGCTCGCCATCTGATATTGGTTCAGTTTGCCTTACCTTTAAAATTTGTTGCTCCTGAGAAAGCCCAACTTAACAATAGTTTCTTCTCTCTCTGCGTCCGTGTTTAACCAAACTGAGGCATTCTTTGCTTCGGCCGCCACCGCTGCTCCGTCTTCACATGTTACACCAAAACTGTGTAAAACCACTCCATTGCGTTAACCCCGAGACACGCGGCCTCTTTTACATCTCTTCATTGTCACCGTTTGGGGAAAGCATCAGTAAAACCTCTGGATAATTAGAAAAACGTGTGATCCCAGTAAAAAGCAGGTGGCTATAGCTCCATCTTCACAGTCTTTAGGTACTAATTGTTCTGACAGTGCTTGGTCATTTTCATTAAACTGTTGAATACTTCCCTAGCACTTTTGAGAACAGCTCTCTCTATATCAGTCTTTTGCAATTCGATCTAGCTGGAGAGTAGCGCTCACTCTCTCTCTCTCTCTCTCTCTCTCTTGCTTGCTTGCTCGCTCACACCGACGAGTTCTTCCTCCCTCTTCCCTCCCTCTCCATAGTGTCACAGAGGCTGTCATTTGCAGCCTCCTTCTCTCTCTGTTGCTCACATCATGGTACTACCTGTTTTCTGCAACTTTCTGAGGATTAGAAAGATGTAAATGCAAGGCATCAAAATGGTCAATAAATAAAATGTATGTCTTAGAAAATGTATTTTTATAAAAGAATTTGACCAATATTTTTCAACAAGTTTATTTATATTTGTATATTTTCATGCGGAAGTGTCCATTCTTGCATTTTTATCCACTTAAGATAAGCAAAGATAGCATGCATAATATCGTTGGCCTCATAGGGTTTGCGTTCATGATGGCAGATTTAAAATGTACGCTGTTGCAAATGTCATTGTTTTCTTCTTCTTGCAAATCATCATTATGTTTTTCCTGAATCCTTAATCAGGGTTGGCTTGGAGAACTTGTGCTTATTACCCAGTGGAGTGTCACACTGACCACAACGACCACATGACTGGGTCAGCCCCTTAAGGCTCTGATTGACCTCTGACGTAGGTAATGGAGCTCTGTGTTTTTGCTAGTCCATGCTGCTGCCAGCTGCTGCGTCTCTGTGCAGACTTCTGCTTTTCACACTTGTCACCAACAACTAATCAACAGCATTTAACCTGAGGATATGAGTCTGTGAATATGACAGCCTGGTCTCAACGAAAGATGGAAATGAAAATACCTGCTTTGTCTGCTCTTTATAGGCTATGAGTAGATTTCATAATGTCATATATTATGTTTTTTAATGCCTGCCAACAGGTGTTTTTGCTCCCTTTTCCTGCTACATTAGCAGCACTCATATCTGCTTTGGAAGTATGACATTCTCAGAGATGACTGTCACGACCTTACAGTGTGAGCCAGTCATCTGTCAAACACTGAAAAAGATGACAATTAGTACAGGAGAAGACTGAAGGAGTGAGAAATTTCTAAATACAGCAGAACTGGCTCGGCACCAGCTTTATCACTAATGATTCATCAGCACAGGAACCCTCTCTTTTCCCTTTCTCTCTCTCTTTCTGCCACTTTTCTTTCTGCCTCTCTGATTTCAGGCTTGTGAGGGTGATTTTGCAGTAGCCTATGTGCGATCATCACTAGGCCATTGTGTTTGGCACTGAACGTCAACTAATGGAGCCCAAAATGTCTCTTTAAAGTGCATTTGAATCTGTGGTAGCAACAGGTAGCGTAGCGGCTCCTGCATAATGTAAAGGCTTCCACACAAGCAGGTCTGAAGAACAGCAGATCACAAGGTTCACACATCCACAAGCTTGTTATGTAAGACCGCTATAATCACAGGTGGCAGCTCACATATCTTCTTCATGTCCCAGAGAGAGGGATAAATGGGATTCAAAAATTATCATTTTAGACCAATAAGAAGTGGATACTGCTGATGGCACCTGTTAATTCACAACATACAGTAAGAATAGGCACATTCACATCACATAATAAAACATATGGTGTATTTGATTATTTTTACTCCTGATTTGCATTGCATTATTTATTGACCACTCACACTTGTAAGTTACTGCTAGAGCCACATCTACCCTGGGGTTTGCAGACAGAAATGTGGCCACCAATCTACTGCAATGGCCTCTCCCTGTACCACCTATTACTCTCACGATAACACATTCATATTATTTTGGGAATTTGGATGAAGTGTCTTGACCAAGGACACAGACATAGTATCTACTGATTATAAGACGACCCCTTTACCACAATCCCCTGAATATCACAGTAAAAAATAACACACAACTTGTAAAAACACACAAATATAAAAAAAAGAATACAAATAAAAGTGAGAAGTCAAGTAAGTTTGCAGCAAGGTGTAATTTTCATGCATCACACAGCAGCATCTAAGAATAAACGTCTCACACTCTTTGCGGTGATAGTGATTGTGGCATTTCATCTTTTTACAATGAGTCTCACCAGGCCTGACACTACAGAGGAGCTAGGCCCATTTATTGCTGTTGACAGCCCCATCTCTCTCCATCACAATGTCCCTGTCAGTATAATTAATAATAATAATAATGCCTTACATTTGTAATGCGCTTTATCAAAGCCTCTCAAAGCGCTACACTGAAGTCATTATTCGTTTACTCCACACTTGGTGATGGTAAGCTACTATTGTAGCCACAGCTGCCCTGGGGTAGACTGACGGAAGCGAGGCTGCCAGTTTGCGCCATCGGCCCCTCCGACCACCACCGATCATTCACACACACACCACTTTCATACTAGGCAATGTGGGTGAAGTGTCTTGCCTAAGGACACAACGACAGAACTTGGTCCGAGCTGGACTCGATCCTCCGACCTTCGGGTTGGGAGACCAATGCTCTAACCACTGAGCCACTGTCGCCCCAATTCAATAGGAAGTCTCTATTTAATCAAATATAATGTAATTTTGAAGTGTTCTTTGTCCTAACAACAATCATTTATCCTTATTGATATCTTAATTTTTCCACTGAAATCATTTAGTGCTTTTGCTTTATGATTGGCAGTATTTTTTATGTTTTTTCTTTAGTTTTTTTTTACTTTTTAAAGGGGCTATGTTCTCATGAAATATATAACTTTTTTTTTTTTTTTTCTTTCCCCAGTACATACAATATACATTGTGAAAGCAGCTCTCAGGGTCAAAATGAGAACGTTGTGTGCTGTCTGCATCTAATTATAAAGCACTTTTATTGTCCATAAACCAGGAGGTAAGGCTGATGTGCTCTTAATATGCAAGTTGTTGTTAACATTATTGTGATGGGAAGGCTCGGATCTTGCCTCTGAAAGTTTTGAAAAGCAATTATAAACTCATTGTGGTGAATAATTGAGATGTGAGGAATTCATTTGGAAAGTGAGGATTAACTTTGAAGCACTACAGTGCAAACCAAACTAGTTCTGTTGGTTATATTTCAATGGCAGTAAAGATCAGGTACAGCACCATTATTTGACCATAAAGTGTTTTCATCCTTCTATCTTCCCAGCTGTCTGGTTACAGACTAACCCAACTCCATTATTCTTCGAGTATCTGTCTGTCTGATGAGGCTATTTCGGGCTTTGGATCAATTCCTGTTCATTTATTTTTTGCAACTTCATATGGTGTCTGCAGGGATTAGGAATGTGATATTGCTGTATTCACACTAGCTTCAGTAGTTGTGAAAAGGCCTTCTTGTTCTTGGCCCCAGCTGGGTCAGTGCACTGAAGAGCCTCTTAGACAAACGTAGACGGAGAGGTATGTCTTTGTCACCTCAGGGTTCATTGAGGCTGTTGTGTTTAGTCCTGAATTTTAAACCTTTTGTGATTGGCTGCTTTCTAAGTTGAAGCAATTGAAGACCTTTATCTATCAGCATTAATGATACTGAATGCCCATTTATGTAATAAAACATCTTTATTATTACTAATTAATAAACAAAACCTTACTTTATATGTATGTTTCATGCTATTACATTGTTTATTTAAATAGCATTAACACTATAACAGGGTAAATTAAAAAAAGGAAAAGAAAAAAAAAATGAAATCTCACCACTACTTTCCCCTTGCCTGTAACCTACAATGTGTCTTTTCATTACCTAATGAGCTGTTTGCTGCTATGCTGGGGGTGTCCATGGTTCACCATATCGTCACCTGACAGCCTGCCGAGAAAAGCTTCTGTCTGACTCTGCACTGATACTCTCTGGGTGAGGGAATTAATCGGCTCAGGATATAGTGTCCTGCCTCCCTCCTGCTCCCTCCGCTGACCCTGACCCCTGCCCAGATGACGGGCTCGTCTCGTAGTGATCAAACTCCAGTCAAGCCTTGCACCAGCATATTATATTGTATTAACCCACTTCAGAGAATGTGAGTTTATTTTTTTTTATTTTTGTCATACAATTCTGCAAGAAGAAAGCATATTATGTTGCCCTTTATAAACCTTACTATTGCATCATATTAGAATGTGTGATGTAACATAAGAGATAGACTCAACTGACTTAGCCAGTGTGCTGTAACAGATGTTGTCACAAATTGAGTGTTTTGTGTGAGATGATTACATCTTATATTTTGGCTCCTCTCTTTTAGGCTGGTATTTTTAGAGATAAAAGAAGAAATCATCTCATCATTTACATTTGTCAACTTTTACTGCCCAACTGTAATTCCCTTTATTCATCAGCTCAGAGTAGTTCTTATAGATCCAACACTGTAAAGAAAGAGAATATGAAATTGCATTTTAGTTAAAAAGGCACATAAATAGCTTAAAATGTAAAATAAATAAATAATGCATTAGAAGATGTGTTGTCCAGAATACCAATCTTACATGCACTTGTTTTCATAGTTGGTGTGTGGGAGTTTGTGCATCTGTGTTCAAACCTATCTTAGCTTTTGTCATGTTAGCCTGCATGTGTAGCACTCATAAGAGTGTGTGCACACAGGGCTATTTGTAGCAGGTCCGACTCCCTGGGAACTCATCTTCCATCTGTCGATTCTGCGCAGCAGAGCACAGCGAAGCCCTAATTTTACCCTAAATTTACCAGCTACTGACCCTTTTCTCAAAGGCATCATAAACTACATTATTTTGGTGCATTGCCCCTCTGTGCTTTCCCTCTCATTCCTTCTCAATGTTGCGTTTTTTTAGGCTTTGTCCTCTATGTGCCTGTCTCAATTATAAATACATGCTTGTGTTTAGTGGAGGTGAAGTAAAAATGTGTGCTTGCACAGATGTACCTACTATTTGCGGTTCTTTGATCCATTCTTCACTTCTGATGTTCAGTTCTCTTTCCATTGGTTGTAAAAAGTAATTGAAAAACATTTGTTCCTAAAAAATAATACTAACCCTAATATGAAAGATTGGACAAAGGTTCAAAAACATGTTGGCTTTGGTTCAAGGTAAAAATAGGCCTGTGGTATTGGAAAAATAAATTAACCAACAGGGCATATGGTGGCTTTGCGCAGGCATATGCTTTTGCTTAGGGCCTTTTTGGGGATGCTTGCAAAGGCCATTCATGAGAAGTTTGAATGTGAATGTGGAATAAGGGCAACATGCCGGGAATAGTTAATGCTATACAATAATCAGTTGAGCTGTTTTTCTTTGTAATGAAATAAAGCTGATAATTAGGGATCAAAGCTGCTCTTAAATCTTAATATATTTTGTGAAAATGTGTACTGTGTATTTCAATTCTAGTATGAAAAATAATTATCAAGTAACTTTTTTCAGTTGAATTTTTACCAGAAACATCTTTTATATTCAGCTACAACTACAGTGGCCTTTCAATGAGTCGATCAGTTGTTCCTGACGTGGGACTTTTTCATATCGGGTTTGGCATTGCGTGGCAGGAGCTCAGAGCGCTGCCATAGCCGTGTGGTTGTGTCAGCTTTATTTTCTACCCAGGCTTTACACTAATTCACTGCATCCGATCCAGCGGCAAGATTGCTCAATGGCCCCCGCTCACCGGCTGCAGAGGCCTAACATTTCTGCCATTGTTCCCCCCAGAGAGGCCGGATTTAAAGGGACGCCCGGGTAAGGGGAGGACATTCAGCATTTTTGGTCACTGTTACGGTGGTTAACACGTTTGAATTTCACACTCTCGGTCATCCATGAGTCCTAGAAGTTGGTGTCACTGACCTAAGATCTACTTAAGTTGTGTCTGGCTTTGAGCTTTTTAAATCACCATCCCACAACAGCTTTCACTGTGGGCGTGTGGACAAGAAGTGAGAAATAGACTAGAGACTGTGTGAAAATTATTAAAAGTCACTCTTCATTGGAGTGCTACAGTGCTCAATGAGGAGACATAAACACACTAACAGTAAATATAAAAATGCAAATGACATTTTTAATTAGAGTGGATATAATGAGATTAATACATGGCTTTACTGACTTCTTCATCGGATAATTAGCTCTTTCAAATTTGCATCGTTATATAACCACCAGGATAAAGATGCAAGGACGCAAACAAAAAGTGGCTAACCTTGCTCAGTTGAAGCCTAAAGCCGCGCACTCATAATATTATCCCACCGGGATAGTGGTTACAGCAGTGAGTGAGTCCGCATGTCATCCGATGGGGTCAGCACGGCGGCGGCGTGAAAGAAGAGGTGCCAAGTGACATTGAGCAGCCGTCTCTGTTTCACCGTGATGGAGAGAAGCGCTTATTAAGACGACAATACCTGCGTCAGCCCTGCCAGAAACCCACTGCACCCACTGAGGTTTTGTCTCACCTGTAACTCCATCTCAGTACTCCCAAATGCTACCATTGTGTTGCTACTACCTGTACTTTATCAGAGGGTTACTGAGCATCTTAACTTTGATTTCATTATTACATCTTCTAAAGTAAGTTTGGATAGGATAGTTTATTTTTAATGTTATTGCCACATTGTAATAGACAAATAGAATGTGAACTCGAATGAGTGAAAGAAAACACAGCCCTTCAATTGGAATAAAACTTTGACTTTTCTTTGTGATGTTGGTTTCATTGGGCCTTATAGATTTTTTTTTAGCTGTCTACCATGTTATAACATTGTTTCCTCATCAAAAACATGCCTGAAGAGGTTTAGATGTCATCCATGCATGTTTCAGTAATCCAGATCCATCCCGGGCCCTTTTCGAACCCACTTTATGGTTAGCTGTAAGATTCTGTGTAATGCTCATCCCAAAAGCCTACGTTATCCATGCTCCCACATGACAATTCTCCATAGATATACAAAAGCATGATATAAAACTGTACACAACTTGACAAGCCTAATGCAATGTGCAGTAATGGGATGCATGCTGATTGTGCTGTGATGATGCTCTGAAGGGGGAGTGACTTAGCACAGAGAACAAAGGGTTGGGAGACTGTTAATATGTTGTTTTTTATGAATATAGCATTTTCAAAACATGGTGCTCTAAATGTGTTATGTGGTAGCAGTTAATACCCCACAGTAAAGCAAAATAGCCCCTCTTTAATACAAGGTATAACTGGATTCTGTGTCTTCAAAATTATAAAACAAAAAACAAAAACCCTGATATTTCAAAATGTGTTAATGAATTATTTTTTGTATCATTGATTTTTTTTTTTCAACCTAGGCAGATTCCAGATGTCGGTGCAGTCTTGTCATGAGGATAGAATTGTCCAAACTGTAGGAGTTTTCAGTGTGTTGCATCAAAGACAGTAACAGTGAAAGGACAGGGTAGTCCCAAGTGACGATGCCTCATGCTCTCCATTTGGAGGACTGGCATATTTTTGGCCCATGCGTGCACATGCAAGAGCTCTAGTGGTTTTGTTACTAGAAATGTGCTTCAACCTCTGTGCCTCAACATACTGTGTCCTAAATTGTGACTGTGGTGACTTTGGTGACTTTGGTTAACTAATAACCTCTATTTAGATTCTAATTAATCTTCTTGTGTCTGTAACCAGTATTCTGCATCCATTATTAAAACATATTACTTTCTAAACATCGCACTTTCCATGTTGTCTGTGTCTAGCTAAAACAGCCCAGACCATGAGGAAATTGAGCGTTTAATCTTTCATTGCGTGGAAACAATCGTCTAATTCCTGTAATTGACGGGTGAGGCAGCGGTTGTGGTGGCATGGCAGAGCGTTGTTGGCACCCTGATCAGTGACTGTCTTTTCCACGTCAGCACCTCCAAATTCTCTGGGATACAGTTACTACACTAGTGCACCCGCACTGGACCCCACATGGACCATTTCAGCAACTCATTTTAGCTTTCATCCTCAGAAAATAATTGTAATTTTAAGTGATGAAATACTGAGTCGCATTTTTACTTGGCACTAAATCCAATAATTGTGGCTTTTTTAATTCAAGTGATCTTGAAGTGATCATAGAGCCAGACCTATTATGCCCATTCATCAAGGACCTTAACCATTAATCAGTCACTTAAGTCAATACAAGACAATGTTACAGCTTTCCACACATATTTGCTTTGTCCTATTGTACTTTGTTCACAGTCAATAAATGTAGGCACTTTGAAGAAAACATAATCACGTGGTAAATTGTATTGCTTGTTAAATTAAAACTAAAATTTAGCTTTACCACTAGCACTTACCATTCCTTTCAAATGTCCTTAATGGTTTGATTTTGAACCAGTGAAGAACATTTGGTCCATTCTGTTTCTCTAATGTTGAAACATGATCAAGAAACAACTATCCGTGTAACACGCTCTAGTTTTCACAACTGACTATTTGCCTTATTGGACAAAAAATGTCCCTGGAAACTGCTTCTATAGAGTTTTGATCCGATAAAATGTCTTTCAAAATAGATAGGTGATATGACATGCTTGAGACTCTCTTTTTTCTCAAATAGCTGCTGATTTTATACTGCATAGTGCAAAGTGCATTTACCTGAACTAGACAAAAATAATCAGGTATAACACATTTAAAAGCTATCAATGTCAAGACCTGGCCATTGCTTAATTGATGTTTTGCTTTGAGTCTCCCCAAAAGTGTAAACTATTCCTATATATTCACCTCTCACTTTGCTCAACATTACGTATTTCCATGAGAACCACTGGTGAATATAACAGGTGGATTGGAGGAATAAGAGACTAAGTGCTAAGTTAGGGAGATGACACCATTTACAGTCTCTGCTGGTTACACTGCGTCATGGCCTCTGGAGGCTTATGTCTGCAAGCAGTTTGTTAGCTTTAACACCACAGTCATATTTTTCTTTTTTTAGGGTTGGGTTGCATAGACAAAAGCTGCAATAGGAGCTGCTTTTTGTGATTTATTTTATAGATTTCAGATTTATAAATATATTCATTCCAAAAGAGTGATTAAAGGGACTTTTCTCAGTTTTTCCATACAGTATAGTAAAATTTGTTTTGCCTCATGCAGATATAATGTAAAAGCAGCTCTTAGGGTCAAATTCAGGCCTAGGCGCTGTCTGCATCTAATTATAAAGCAAATTATACAGACTAGTTGTTAGCTATGGCATGACTCCATAACTCCACTTTGCCATTTGAAAGTCGTGATGCTAATGCTTTAGGAAATCCTTGAAATGGACTGCTGCTTACAATAGTTTATGTTTTTTTGTTTATTTTATGAAAAAAATATAATGAGTAATTATATAATATAATCGAGCTCCACTGTAAAAGGAGAAGCAACATACAACACTTACAATTCACAGAATATATAACATCACATAATACCAGTCTGCGTCATTTTGTAACTGAAAATAATGGCATTTCTTTATAAATAATCTAATAATAAACTAAAAAAGTCTGCAATGCTTTGAGCTGGCTAAGTACATATCTGTGTTTCATGTATACCCCTCTGCCTCTTCTGCTGGAGGATCTCATCAGCTTATGTGTAATTGGAGCTGTGTTACGATGATGTGAGGAGGGACGCACTGACACAAGCACAGCACACTGCAGTGCAATAATTACTTCACACTGGTCCCTTTTGGTCACTTTAGAGAATCAGTGGTCTTTAGGGGGAGCACACTAATAGATTTCCCTAGTTTCCTCTATTTTTATTATATTGGATTTTTTGAGCTGATAAAGTAGAATATGTTGTGTTGTGCTTTACTTGGATTGATAACATAGCACAATACTCACTAATTGTATCTCTATTTTCAAATCCAAATCACATAAATTGTGTAATTGTGCTTGGTGGTGTTATGGCAAATGGGCAACATACTCTTGATCTTATCACTTAAGGTAAATTGCTATAATAGAATAAATTTAAGTAAAAAATGGATAACTTGTTGAATGGCACAGGTAAGCTGTCCTTGTTCTTTCTGTGGTGCATGATTGCATATTGCCCACATTTGCCATCTGCTTCCTTGACGCCTCTTGTCTTTTTATGGATGCTAGTTACCTCAGCCAACAGCTAAATGCTGTTTCAGGCCCACATCTAATCAAAAAGCAATACAGAAATACATTGAGTGACTGTCAGTTTCTGTTTGCCAGTTATGAAAAGCATCACTCATATTTCCAACCTGAAAAAATCCAAGTGTCATTTATATGTATATGTTATATTTGCATATTCTATTGAAAATATATTATTAAATGTCTGAATACAAGTTTGAAGATAAGCTCTATGGTGATAATTAGTCTACTGCAGTGACCGTCACTTTCACCCTGATCAAGCTAACTAATCACATTACTACTAATTAACTGCGTTTGCTGCTATTTTTAGTTTGTGGGTCAGCCTGGTATTTTATCAACCTGTCCATTTGGTCTATTAGTTCTACATTACAAGCTTTGAAAACAAACATAACTAGTTGAAAATGCAGTATGTGCACATAGCATCAATGCAACTGACCTGAACATGCCTTTTATTGCAAACTTACTGTATGTATTTTGTCACCACACCTCTACAGCATTCAGTGAATCTATTCCTGTATTAAAAAACAACCATTATACCTGTGCTGAAATGCTGGTCCTATTCAAAGTGCTTTTATGTCCACACTCCCTTGATGCAGTGCTGTGTAATCTCACTTAGGAGTGAATCACTAGCTATGTGCGTTGTTTCAAACCTAGCTACACTGGTGGTGACCCCAATCTCATCCAAACGTGGATCATTTCAAATTGATCTTTTCATAGATAGGGAACAGCTTCACATATTCCTTTGTGAACATCAGTAATGCAGTAAAAAATACAAGTGACAAAGGAGTTACTTGGAGCTTTAGGGGCATGACTAATATACTACCTCCACACTTGGACCTACTTGTTAAAATTAAGAGGATAAGACGATACAGATAGTGGTGTGATTCTGGTTTGTGAAGTTTAGTAATCAGCCACAAATTTGCTTTCTATTGTGTGAAAAAATATTAATGTGGCAGATGATGTGCCGTCTGCTTTTTAAATCCTTTCTAAAATTAGCTTTGCACTTTGCTGCTCCTCGTAACAAGGCATATGTAAAGGATGTGGCGAGGATCACACTTTCAGACCTGTGATTATTAATTTTCACTTTTCACAAAGCTCCCTGACACCTCAAAGAAGGAAGCATAGCTGGAGCCACATCCTTGACACCTTGCGTTATCAACTGGTGTTAATTTCTATGTGGTCTAATGTAATGATTTGTTCTAAATATCTTGATAGCCATCTTTATTCTCTTGCTGTAACTCTGCAGATTTAGTTACAGCGCTGACCAGGCAACACTTGTCTCCTGAAACTCAACACGCAAAGTGAGCTACTACTGGTTCGCTTCAGTTGTCACTTTCACTACGAGGCCTCAGCATCATATAGAAAATCTGAGACAATTTCTCAAAAAAATCTTAGATATGACTGGGGCAAAAATATAACTCTCATTTTTTCCACTTTTTAATTAAAATGTATATTCAAACATAAAAATGGTTTTCAATATTGTCTTTGTGAGCAGAAACAAGTTTTAATCCATACCATTTAACTCAAAAAATAGCCCAATTTCGTTCTTCAAAATCCAAACTACTATAAACGATTCGCTTTTACTGACAGAGGACTGGCTGATTGACAATTAAACATGAATTAATTTATTAAAATTTGATCAAATGCTAAGCCCTAGTTAGAAACATATTTGGTAATTTGAAAACAGAGGAACAATGGCACCGAATATGTGATGGTGGGTTGCGGTACATTGAGCAATTTCTTATCAAGTACAATGGCAAAACCTGTGTGCATCCAATTCTTTAATCTTGCGTTTGGCACTCTAAACTTTTGTTCCATTTTTGCCCAATGAGTTTACAGTCTCCTCACTTTCACTGTGTTGCCTCCTTCTCGATGTCCTCTTCTTATCGAAAACACCCTACCTGCCCCCCCCCCCCCCCCCCCCCCCCCCCCCCCAGACATTCAGTAAAGATGTAATCCAAGCATGTCTAACACCAACAAGCCCTCCTCTATTATTCATCTGCACCTTTAATGAGTTTTCCATCTACCTGCATACAGCCAGCACAATCAAGTCAAGGATACGTTTGTTAACATTGATTTAATTTATCAGTGATAGGTTACTTGTTCTGTTGTAAGATAACAATGAAGAAAAACTTTTTTTTCTTTATTGAGCAGAAAAAGAGAGGGAGAACTTATAACATGGAACATACTGAAGCACAATGTATGCCATCAAGCATATAAGCCACAAATTATAGCATTTTTGAAAATGATTATTAATAACTTGTGTGTGTGTTTTTTTTTATATTAAAGCAATACTGCACCAGCATCTTACCTGCATAATTGTATGATTCTGTGAAAGTAGGAAGTTAAAACCTCACTATGTAACATTTTCCATGGAGATAGATCAGTTTTATGCTATACTGTGAAATATTATAGCCAAAGGAACAACATTTCCACGACAAGCATCAGTTTTGTGCAGATGCAAGCCTGCTCAGAGTAACCACCATCTTTTTCTACGTTTTTCAGTGCAATTAAAAAAAAAAAACTAATTGAAAAAAAAACAACAAAAAAAACATGTTTTTATTTTATGTTTTTATTGACTGAAAAGTAATCACACAATCATTCCCCCACTGCTTTCTGATATATGTGTGTGCATGTGACTGCATGTTTCGAGTTTTCTCATACACTGGTGCATGACACTGACAAACCATCCGGAAATCAGTTTGATAATGAACTCTTTTCTGACTGTCGCAGTCACTTTTACATTTCAGAGCTCTAGGCTTTCACTGGCGTGCCAGACCAAAAGATCATGTGTCACTCACAAAGAATATGTTTGTTTACATACCATGATCATGAAAAGGAGGCCAGCTAAATATTTAATGACTTCTTCAAGTTACCCTCACCCTGTGACCCAACACTTGAGTTGGACCTTACCACATTCAGTCAACGTTAAACACCTCTACACTGCACTGGCTCACATCTACCACGCTGTTGCCAATCATACTTTACTTTTCAAGTACTATGTTCAGCTAAGGTGTCATTTTCAACATTTGTAACCCATTACAAATTATGCACTGATTGCAAGGCCCTACCTAATGCATATTTTGTAACATACCACCAGTTTTACTTGTGCATGTGACAATAACAAATAATGCTAATCATATTCATGATTGGTTAGCAAAGCGTCCTTAGATATTTGGTGCTCATCTTATTATTGAAGCACTGCAGATATGTTAACATTATAACATTATGTCAATGTGTACAGTGAGTAGACATTCTTTTTCATCAATATTTTACACTGCCTATGATCTCACCTTGACGCAGAGACACTGCAGTGCTGCTTCTCAGTGGACAAAACTTAACAGAGCATTGCCTCTCAGCTGTCCTGCTCATATTTGGACACATTTCCATGCAGAGTTTCCACCTAACTCACACACCTCACAGAGCAAGTCGGAAGTCATAAGAAAACATATAATTTTAGTTATTTGTTGTACATTTTTGTCGGGTAACTAATTTGGCCAACAAATTTTTTGTACTGCCGTAGTTTCCCTTATTTTCTGTGACCACCTGGTGAAGTGGAAACAAGCTTGATATTTATTTAATGATGGCTCAAGTGGGATGGCTGAAAATGTGACCTGCATTGTACCAGTAAGTTGACCAGGTAAGATGATCACATAGAAGTCCCTATTTACAATCACCTCATTAACTTACTGTGGCAATTTAAATACATCTGCAAATGTCCATCTCCTTTCAGTTTTGGCTCCTTTCCCATATTCTGTTTCTTGCACCATATTTCCCGCGGGGTTTCGCTGAAGCCCCTAAATAATGCACGGCGAGTGAAGGGCTTATAGGGCCTGTATGATGGATCACTGTGCTCTTTTTGGCGCTGTGTATTCTTCGTGCTCTTGAAGATTATTTATCATGTTCATAATGACACTGCTCTCAGGTGAACCTCAAAATGTCTATATTTGTATCAGACAGAACCATTTCTCCCCTCAATCCCAGTCCTTAAGCACATGACGTCACTACCCAAGTGGGTCACATACCTTTATATAGTATTTTTAGTTTAAACAGTGAATGTGGTGGCTTGTTTTGGTTGAATTTCATAGACTGTTAGAAAGATGTTAAAAACAGCTGACAGTACTTTGACCCTTATCTTTTTTTTTGTTGAATTTGGTGTCTAACCTGACCTTAGATTCTTTAGCAAAGCTGAAATTGTGTAACCTTTTGACAACTTTGTGTATAGTATATTCCCTGAAAGGCTCGACTAAGAGAAATTTAATATTCAGTTATTTAAAAAAATAAATAAAAAATACCCATGAGAAAAGCTCGACTACAATAAGCTCAACTCAATATAATTAACATACCTTGCACTGAAATGCACAGCCACAAACTTCTTTAGTATTCTGTTATTTATCACTTTTGTTGATATTTTTTTCACAATGTATTCAGGAGATCAAAAGTTCAGTTCCTGTCAAGGCAAACAACATGGTCATAGTTTCAAAATAGTCCCACTGGATAATATACTGTAGCACTGTATCGAATAAGCAAACTTATAATTCTGCCCGGCCATTAAAACTGCTATAACATTAACCTATGCCACAAAGTTTTCTGTGGCTCCATGAGTTTCCAATTTTTAATTTACATCCAGCACATTTGAAACAGCTGCCATTCCTAACACAACTCAAAAATAGATGGCTTCTTACTGTCATGGAACTTATTCCAAATTTCAGCTGTCATTTTAATACTTTCTAAAGAATACTTGATGTATGTCAGCATCAGTGGTCAGTATGGGTTATTATTTATAAAGTTGTCATTTATGACCAGAAAGCACCTAGGATCTACACGGTAATGTATTATTCTCTGGAAAAATCTTAATTGGTTGACACACATTAAAGCCACGATTATTTTGAATAGTCTGACAGTTGTAATGCTGATATTGGTGACAAATTATATTTATAATTTTCTCTGTTTGGTCGGGACAGCACATCTTTATAAACATAAATGCCAAATGGGAAACATGTCTGATCTCCATCAATTTGCGCTCAGACACCAGAGTATATAGACACCATAGATCAGTGCTGTTTATTCTTTTTTGAGTTGAGGCACACTATTTTGATTAAAAAGATCCAGTGACACACATCCCACTAAAACATTTTCATTGCTTCTGTGTCTGGTTCTTTTTGACAGTGGCCATTGTTCTCATCTTCTCAACTAATTCAGAAGTAGCTCAGTCCAAAATGGTACAAAGCAGATCTGTAAATAATCATTGCCATAGGCAATAGAGGTACGCAAGAATGCATCGAACAGCCAAATCTCAGATTAGTGAGAGTAGTCTGCCACTGCCACTCTATTTATATTATCAGCAAGATGTTACTTTCTCATAAAATATATGAATAACAAATAATATATTCATGGTTATGAAGTAAATCTTGTGTCACCCCTAGTATTAAGAAAATAAGAGGGTTTAGTTAAGGGGCGTGAGATAAAAAGTCAAGGTGAATCCATTAATAGTGGGAAATAGAGCTGATAATGCTAACATTAGTTATGGATGCAAATTGAGCTAATCTTGTCACCTACATTTTAATTTACCAATGCAGAGGGCATAGAGAACCTTTCCTTTATGTATTTATTTTTTATTTAGCATAAAATATTGATTTGGGCCATCTACTCAAAGTAGCTAAGATTTTGTTGTTTTGTTTTGAAACAGCCAGCTAGTAATAGAATAGGCTCATCTTATATACAGTTCTGTGGACACAAGTATGAATCAAACAGACTACTGGCGCCATCTGGGGGGCAAGTTTTTTTGTTTAGTTTTTTTTTTTTTTTTTGAATAAAAGAGAACGATGGGCCCTTCACCAAAAAAGTTACATGAGGTGAGGCGCAAAAAATGATTATCGTGATTTTCTTGGAGCCAGATCACAATTTTGATTTTATCATGATTCATGCACACTTTGTATTTTTTGATTGCCCTTATATGGTAAATACAGACATCTTCTTTGTATGAGAGTTCACATTTAAATGTGATTGGTTAAATCCAGCTGCCACTCACTCAGAGCCTTACAGAGACTGCCCAGTTGGAGGAGTAGGTGGGGAAATTCTCAGTGTTTGAGCAGACGGCTGCATTAAAGTGGAATAATTAATGTAACAATGTAACGATTTTACCAAAATGGCAGGTCATCACAAGGATGAACTCATGACTTGATTTGTGTCACTATATTGCCCAGCCCTACTTTAGGCTTGTCTTTACAATTCCAAAAGTTCTAATATGTATCATGTTGGTTGGATGATTTTGTCAAAACCAAGTCCTATGTCATACTCTCCTCCCAAATTTGAGTTCAAAGGAAGTATAGCTGAAAATATCCATCATAACATCCCCTGCGCTGTGCAAAACAGATTTAATTCATAGACCTATAGACTAAAACAACCAATCACAAGGGTTTTGTTCATTAGCTGAGCTTTATCTTCAAATTGCATAGTACAAAAAACATAAATACATACATTCAGTATACATAGGTGATGCAAATATATGAGGTTTTAAAGGTCTAACTTTTATTAACGTACATCTGTTTCATGTACACGATGAAAAATTGTTAAACCTAAGAGTTCAGGTTGTCATTATACTCCAGTGTTTTGTGTGTAGTAACCTAAACTGTTGGTAATGGCACAGGATCGTGAGCATCAGGTCTCTTCATGTGACTGTAAGTAAACTGGCTTGGCCTGCTTTCTTAGGCGCTGTTGAGCTCGCAGCATTCTGCCTTTCTGGGTTGCCAATCCTAATGGAGGCAGATAGGTCTGGGAAAGAGAAAACAATACTGTAAGATGTGAAAAAAAGTAAATGAATACATATACATGCTGAAAATTAAAAGGTACATACAGCCCTTGGATATGGGTTTCTATAATGAAGGCCTGTGGAAAGTTAAAGTGCACTTAGTTTGTCCATGAAACAAAGAGACAAATGTCATACAATCATTCACTGCCCTTACCAATTTCTATTCGGGCTTCACATTCCTCTATGCACCTATTTATCAGTTTGGAGTCTGATAGCTAAAAGTAAAATTGTGATTAGTATATTAGTAAATCTTAACCAATTTGTTAAAAAATAAATAAATAAATAAATATACATACCTGCTGGTTTTGTCTAAACAACATGCGAGCTTCTTGAAGAATGTACTGTTTCTCTGTGTCTGTGTCACTTGCAACACCACTTTGAGCCTGCCAAACTCTGGCAATGCGAAATATGCGCTTATAGAGAGATAATACAGACTTTCTGGTGGAGGACGTCATGGGCTCTGAATCTGAGAAGAACAGAAATATTAACTTTTAAAGGGCCCATATTATGCTATTTTCTGATCTATGTTATAATGTTGTTTCCTCATTAAAAACATTCCTTATGTTATATTTTGTTTCATTCATACATGTTTAACACACAAACCCCATATTTAGGCTGAGTTCTTCTCTCAAACAGAAAACACTCTGTTCCACCTGGTGATGCCATGTGGTAATACAGGAAGTGCTTCACTGTGTTTTAAAGCTCCATACACATTCATTAGAATTATTTGGATAATTTCAACCTTAGAACTGTCTATCTCTACTGAACTAAAAGTAAAAGATAGCAGTTAACTTGAAAAGTACCACTACATGGCATCATGTATCATCATCAAGGTGAAACATGTTTTATTGTCTGGCAAATCCAAAATCATGGATCAAAGGCAATATGGTGTATAATTAACTAAAACTATCACTAAATACTGTAAACTATTGCTTGATCTAATTCAACACTAGATGTAAATTGGCTTCACACATGGAGAGAACAATGAAGCGACATGTTAATGTACTCTGTAATCTCTTTATTGTCACATAACATAAATGTATATTAAGTATAGTGAATCTGTTGCATGTGCATTTCTGTCCTCATCTCTAGCATATTGGTAATAAAGATGTCAGAAAGTAGAAAGAAAATAACATGCAGCTGGATTTCTATTTAGTCGATCATTTAATCTTGATATTGTGCTATTTTGATATTTTATTAAATGGTCAATTGTGATTTACTTACTGTTTCTTGAGCTTATTTACCAGGATCCCAGAAGCAACCTCTCTTTTATGTATATATATGTATGCCCTATCTTTAAAAACATTTGTCGCATACTTATGACGTCTGCCTGACCTAAACAGTAAGGTCGCAAAATACAGCACAAAATCTAAACCCCCCAAATACTAAATACACACAGCACGATAACACAGATCTTTAATACTCGTTATTGTAAATACTGTTAATGCGTTAAAACTTATTTTTAAATTTGCGCTAAAATTTCACTACATTCTAATAATCGCGATTCGCAAATTGCCCGAATTAGTATTTAGCCTGTTGAAAATGTAATATTAGCATGCAATTAACCGGTAATAACAGTAAACTACAACAAATGATACATGATTATGTTAGTACATCCAGATGAAGATCAGCTGTTGACTGCTTGTAGGAGGAGGGAGGAAGTGATGCAGGAAAATGCCCAAAATGTAGCTTCACTCAATGACTAAAAGGGGAAGCACAAAGAAATTGTCTGCTTTTACACAAATTGGTCGTCTTACTTACATCGATTTAAGAACAGGAAAAACAGAGATTGCCAAGCACACAGAGGCTGTAAGGGGTTTACTTTTTTTTTTTTTTCATAAAGCTGAGTATCTGTAAAAGAATTAGGGAAGTTTCCGGCTTGCTATGGTGGCTAACAATCCGAGTTAAACCTAACGCGACGAGTTTATCAGTTCGCCTCTTGCCATCTTGATCAACTTATTAATTTGATCGGGTGGAGTGATGTGCATCATACCTGGCAAAGCGGGTCTCGTCGAAAAGGTAGGCGTGATGTGTATCTGTATACCGTAACGTTATCGTTATTGTGTGTGTTTATTCGAAAGACCTAGCTTAGCCTTTAGCTAACTTTTGGTAAAGCAAGCTTAGCTAGTGTTAGCCATGGTGACGCCGCCAGGGCCAGGCAATTTTTATATGACTGAATCTCTTACTACAACACTCTTTAGCAGCCATGGCATACCAGCATTATCGAAAAGAACTGATTATTAACATCTCCACTACAATAGCTAAAAATCAATCAGACGTTATGGTCTAAATTTACGAAAATTGAACTATCGATTTGATTCATATTCAGCTGCTCAGTCTGAGTAAAAATGAAATAAATTGTAATTTTAGCGACGTGGTTCCTTGTCACTACCTTTTAATCAATACCAAACTATATTTTATTAGCTGTAAGACTTTTACAGTTTAAAAAATAACACACATACATTAGTTGACAACATTTGTAAAACTGTAATACTGGCTGTTACTTTGTGTGTTCTTTAATTAAAGATTTTGGAGAATTGACAAGTATTAGTAGTGTTCAGACAGATTGCAAAATCAAAAGACTGCTGCCAAAAATAGACTGCAGGACTGGGAATGATATCATTTTCTGCTTATGATGACAAGATAATGTGTCTTTTCAGCAGTGCAGATGTCAAGGTCGCAGTGATGGAGAAAAATAGAAAGACGCTCTGGTCTGCGGCCCCTGCCATCTGAGGGACTCTCTGTAAGTAATTACCCCAACATTAACTAGTTAGTAAGCCAGCAGAAAAATAATTCATTTATTTACAAATGAAAACTACTAATGTTACTCACTATTGACATAATCAGTGGAATTCTGTTGGATGTGGCTTCTTTATAATGCTAATTTGTGTAGTATTTCAGTTACAAATCTCACTGTTCTTTATTTTAGGATTGAGGGCATGTTGAGACGTCTCACCAGGCCAGAGCTGAGGCGTTTAGGTGGCTTGGGTGGGGACTGAAGGTGAGGAGGAACTACAGCAGAGGGACCAGGTAGAAAGACATGGGCCAGTGTGTCACCAAGTGTAAGAATCCAACATCTTCACTGGGCAGCAAGAGTGGAGACAAGGAAGGTGGTTCCAAGTCTCACAAGAAAGGTGGCTGTGCCATAGGTTTTGGTGGCCACAAAGAAGAGTCCATAGCTCCATGTAGCAAAAGCAACAACGAGTTATCAAATGGAACCAAGGCTTTGGAGGTGACAGTGGAGACACCTGTCATCCCGGCAGTGATGGGGGACCCACGCAAAGAGGAGTGCCTAGAAGGTGGGCTTTCAATGAGACGTATAGATGAGCTTTTCTCCTGCTACAAGGACGAACAGGAAGATGCTATTCTGGAAGAGGGAATGGAGAGATTCTGCATTGACCTGTGCGTAGACCCTGCAGAATTTAGAGTGCTGGTTCTTGCATGGAAGTTTCAAGCAGCCACCATGTGCAAGTTTACACGGTAAGACACTGCAATGATACATAAACATGTTTTGCGCTCACTAATTTGGTCCAGCTGCCATCATTGAGCTAGTTACGTTATTACTGAAAGCAAAGTCTTTCATTGCTACTCGCTGGCAATGCAGAAGTATACCTCTAACTATTGCATAATGTCTTCTGCCAATAGCAAGATATCTTTTTTTTATAGAAAAAATGTTTACACTTCCATCAAGACATTTACAAACATCATCTAAAATGTATGAACTCTGCACTGAATCTTGATTTTTAAACATAAATCAAATCTGGAGCCAGTCCATAAAATGTGTCAAATTACTGTTCTTACTTAAGATGTGCCAATCACTGCTGCTAATTTGTAGCACATCTTTCCCAAATGTGGATGCCACCTCCCCTTGAATATTCTCTATTCAGAGCAAAATTTTTAACTTCTTTTACCTCAGATCCTTATACTTTTCATGCTTTTTTTTAACTTGTAAGCCGCCATGATTGTTTTTACACATAAAGCGCTGTAACAGAGTGTAGTTTTGGCTGGCCCAGCAAATACTTTTAACTATTGCAGGAAGATGGCAATTGTTTTTTTTTTCAGTCCTATGTCAAATTTATACATTTTCTGATTTTGATCTGTTGTCTTTTAATTCCCCAGGAAGGAGTTTATTGAAGGTTGCAAGGCCATCCAAGCTGACAGTCTGGAAGGCATCTGCTCACGTTTTCCCTTTATGCTGCTAGAGGCCCAGGGAGAGGAGAACTTCAAGGACCTGTATCGATTCACCTTTCAGTTTGGGTTAGATGCTGACGAGGGACAACGATCATTGCAGCGGGATATTGCCATTGCTTTGTGGCGTCTGGTTTTTACGCAGGAAACACCTGCCATTCTGGAGCGCTGGCTGGACTTCCTAGCTGAGAATCCATCAGGTATTCGTGGCATCTCTAGGGACACATGGAATATGTTCCTTAATTTTACACAAGCAATTGGGCCAGATCTAAGCAACTACAGTGAAGATGAGGCATGGCCCAGTCTTTTTGACACATTTGTTGAATGGGAACTGGAACACAGACAAAAGGCAGAAGAACAGGCTTTGATGGCAAAGGAGGAAGAG
Organism: Periophthalmus modestus; assembly: GCA_019594935.1. Taxonomy (NCBI): domain Eukaryota; kingdom Metazoa; phylum Chordata; class Actinopteri; order Gobiiformes; family Gobiidae; genus Periophthalmus; species Periophthalmus modestus. Next base: position 12,793,863 of record JAIEZT010000304.1, on the reverse strand, counting down.
GGGAGATGTACTGAGACAGAATGTTCTCCCACAACAGACAGACTAGAAACGGAGGGAAGCCGTGGCTCACAGACGTGGGGGGGTCACTGATTGCTGGGAACTTGACATATTTGAAAGAAGGGAACTAAAGCATATGACCTATAAATGAACTGTGTATCTGTGAATCATTGGGCGCATTTTAGTATTATCATCTCAGCTGTCCTCTCCTCATTTCTGTTGGGCTGGGATTCTTGCTTTGCAACAATGCATTTTGTTTTTTGAAAGGGCTCTAAAAACGTTTGTTTTAAGCACTTCTATTTATTGTTTAAATTTTTCTTGTGTCTTTTAGTAAATGGACATGGTTGTCCATTTTTTAACATTTACCTACCTACCATAACCCAGCAGTTTGGTATTAAAACATGCAACAGAAAGCCATAACATCTTTTATTATACACAGTTCATTTTCATATTTGTTTTGTACAAGGACTTGCTTTGACTAAAGAAGGGAAATTGGATCATGTCTACAAAATGTTTTAAATGGTAAAATGAATGTTACTGTGAGGCTTGGGATGACATTTTTCAGACTGGATTAAGTTTAGTTTGAATTTTAATGCCTTTGCTGTGTTGTGAGGATGAATTGGCTATACTTGTGTTGCCTTCACAACTGTTGCCCTCCTAAACTGCAAACAGTAATGTATTTAATTGCAGGCACATGGGAGTATTATTGTTTGAACCCACAGAAGTTACTAAAACAATGTATCAGCAAATAAAAAATAGTCCTGGAACACTGAAAATCAGTGTTGTTATTTTAAACACACCAGCCCTTCAGAGTTATGTCGTGACTGAGTTCTTGAGGTGCAGTGAGCACCTTGGCTTGTCTCGGCATTTAACTTTGCTGCTGTGACCTACATGATGTAGGTTTCTACAGAATTTTTTGGAGGTAGTTAACTGTAAATTAAAATCTTTCAGATTTATCCCCACTCTTGTATATGTCTGTTGGGAAACTAGCTTTGATCACTTCTGAACATAACTTACCAAAAGCTGGTATTTTGAAAAATGGGGGTAATAAATCTTGGCATCTTTGTACTGCTATCAAAACATTGTGTGTGCACCTCACAAAGTACTGATGGCTGCTGCTGGTAATGGATTGCACAAAAACCTAATGGCATGCTAAGTCGCTATACTTGCAACGCTTTGCTGAGAGATTGATATCAACTGCATTTTTTTCCATTTCAAGCCTTTCCAGATAGTAGATTTGATTTTAAGTATAGCTAGCATTTGGGGATGAATGAGTGGATGATTGTTACTTAGACTTACATGCTTGTCATTGGTCCATCCCCTGTGTGGGAGATGGTTGGACATAACATTTAGTTTACACCTACAATGGTTTTATTTCTGACCCCTTGTCTTTTATATAAAATGTATTGATTTATAATAAATAAAAACAGTGTTCCAACTTTTGTCTTCAAATGAATCTGCTTTTTTTTCTTGACAGCCAATGTAACCAATCTTTGTCAGTCCTGTGGTAGACTCAACAAAAAACAAACGCCCTGTGCATTGTATTAGGGAAAATTAGAAGTTGTTGAAAGATGTTTATTAAAAACATAAATAGATTATACTATAGTAAAATTTCTGTTAGTATTGATCTTATATGTCTTCCATGTTTTTATTTAAAACCGTGCACTTTTTTTTTAATTTTTTATATATATTATTTTATTTTGTATCGTAGGCTCAGGCTGCCTCTCAGGGCGTGTCTTACGTTCTGATGCTGCTTTTCCATTGGTGGACAGCCATCCTGGTTACCAACCAACACAACACATGAGAAACGAGGAAAAATGGCCTGTCGGTTAGAGAAAAATAGAAAAGGCTGCATTTAGGCCAACGAGTGAGTATGGAAGCACTGAATTAGAAACTGCTAACTATGAACCGTTTTGTTTTGATGTTTACTAGCTAACGTTAGAGGCTAACTCTTTGTAGCTTAGCCTCTCAGTTTGTTATTACCGCATATGCTAGCCCTCACAGCTGGGTGTTACTGTGCCTAACGGCCTGGCTTTATGGCTGTGTCTAGTAATACTTACAATGTTACAACGCTTTGTTTCCTACTAATAACGTCATGTTATCATCGCACACAAATGCTATCAAACACTTCTGCATATGTGTTACAACACGCTGTTTACAACCAACGTGCCGTAGGCTTGTTTTTGCAATAAATTCACTAAAAATAAATGCTTTTTAATTTTAGCTTTGCGTGTATATCAGAAACACACAATGTCCTTTTGAATTCACTTGCGGGTGGGGCTGTCTGCAAGGGTCTACAATATTATTGGTGCTAGAATAAACATTTCAATATTCATGTGTGTTGGTTTGCAGTGAAGATAAATTACTGAAGATGATGGAGCCGACACTTGTGATTTAAAATGGGAATGCATGAACAAAACCCTTACAATGGAGAACAAGGTAAGAAGAACAGCAACAACTGTTAAACAAATTTCAAACCTAACCTTGCTTTTTTAACATTGAATTGCATCCTTTTGTCTTACACATTTTGTAGCTCTTGTGCCTCTGACAGGCAATGGCAGATGCTCTGTCTAGAGTAGTTGACTGGTCTCAATACTAAAGGCCAAGTAAGGACTGTGGTCCTTTTTTTCATCTCTATTTGCTTCTATTCAAGTCTTGCATGAAAATATACATACTGTGTTGAATTGGTATGAACCAGTCATGCCTTGTCTTGTATTATGAGTAGTTGATTTTGGGTTGTTTGTTTGTTTTTCAAGTATACTCAAACCCACAGAAATAAAATTTGCATTCTTAAAACATTTGAAGACATGGATGTTTATGAAATATTTACCGAAATATATGAAATGTATATGTAAAATATGTCTATAATGTTGTGCTGCTAGTAATTTAAGAGTAGATATCATTTTTCAAGACCTTCAAATGAAATCAGTGCATCTGTATGCTTTTAGCTGCATACCTGTCTTGTCCCACAGCAATACGTGGCATGATTGTTAAAACCTTGTGCCAATGGCATGAAAATTGCATAAATTATAATGTATGTGAAGAGTGAAAATGACACATGCATGCGATGTACGCAAGCTTATGTATGTGTATTCTGTGTACATTATAATTTCTGCTGCCTGTCGAAAAAATCACTGTGATCCTACACAATAAACGCTGCTTTTCTGACTTTTCATGTTATGTGTCTCTGTGTGGCATTCCTGAAGGAGTATAAGCCGTGCCAAGAAGGGAGGCTGGCCTCTGCTGCAGATGACACTCTAGATGAATATTTAATTGCCCTCCAGCACAAAAACAGGTGAGGTGTGAGCAGAACCTGTTAAGAAGTGATAGGATTGCTCTTAAAGGTGTTTATTTCTTCTTTGACTTTTAAGCTGATGGTTTCTCAGATTGCTTTCTTTCTTGTCAGACACAACACAAAACATAAAATACATAAAATAATTCAGTGTCAGCACAAATTTTCAGGGTAATAGCCACCCATTTTCATTTTTCAGAATCCTAAAGCGTCTTCAGGTGAAAGATCCAAAGGAAATTGAGTTGGAACGTCTTGAGCAGGGCTTTTCTATTTATCTTAATGGAGCTAACGCTGAAGTCAACCGGAAAGAGGCTCCAAAGAACTTCTACCACAAGGCCACCACTTCCCCGCCCTCCTGGAGACCCTCTCGGAGAGCAGGTACCCATGACAAAAAAGAGCAAGAAAAACAAGACACTCCATGCTAAAATATCTTATGTAATCAGTCTTTATTTTTTAAACATCTGTGTTATGCAAGAGCCATTTCTATGAAGTATTCATTTGAATGTTGCCCTGGTTTTCATGAGTGTATAACAAGCCACCTTATTGGCACCACTCCCAAAATTACAAGGCATGCTTCAATGACCAGCTCGAGTAAATAAATGATAGTGACAGTTCTAGCTGGCAGCCAGTGTTTTGGTCTTCCTCTGTGAGCTACGGACCATCTGCGAATGTGACTGCATCGCAAGTTGTCCTTTGAGGCAATGTCTATTCTGTGCCGCTCATGTTCCTTTTTGTGCTCTGACTCATCGGCAGATGTCTGTAGAAGCGCCTACCAGTTAACTGAAGATAGCCATAATCTGGAATATACTCAGAAGCAAAGAAGTCACACTGCCCCAGGGAAAGTCCAACGGAAGCAATGGATGCAGGTCCAGTCATGCTTTGTTTTGGGTTTATTTTACTTGAAATATACTATAAATTTTATTTTTTTCATATTTTGCAGGATTCAATCAAAATTCGCTCAGAGACTGGACCCAGTTTGAAAATAACCCCAGAAAAACACTATTCAGACGATTTTGAGCGATATGAAAGCATGGACATGGAGGTAAATACGCTCATGTCCTGTACCCTCTGAGCATGTGTGGGTGATTTTTAAGGGGAGGGGCTGTGTGCCAGATACAGCTGTCTGCACAGTTTAGTCTCACCATCCAATCATTATGTTTCCTTCAGAGCACCAGTCCTCACTCACCTCGCAGCCCGCGTTCTCCCAGAAATACCTGCAAACTTTCACGGTCCAGATCTGAGAGCCAAGACAGTCACAGTGAGGAACAGAGCGAAAAAGTACTTCTTAACCTTGAGGAAGTTAAGGTAACAAGTCTTAGATTAGGGGTCGTAGATTAGTCAAGATTTAGGAGTCATAAGCAACAAATTTCAAACTTGCTATTTTGGTGTAATACTATTTGCTGTGTTCAGCAGACCTCTTGCTGCATGTATTAACAGTTATCTTTTATAATACAGGTTTTGCGACGTAGCCTTGAGGTTAGCATGCGACGGAGCAACCGTGGCTCAGCTGGGGAGGAGTCTGAGGAGGAGTGGGTGGATGAACACATAGAAAGAGATGAGAGTACAGAGAGCCTGGACGAACTGGGGCTTCCTCTGACTTCATCGAAGTCTTCGTCGAACTCTCGAGCCAATGAATCTCATAGCCATAACCTTGTAGTCCTAGACTTCGGACCCTCTCCTAAAGGCAATTATTATTTCTATGCAAATTTCTATGATTTTAGGGGTAATTTTTTATTGTTTGGAAGGTGTGTCCTTTCAGTCTGCTATATCAGCACATTTACTATGTTTGAGGGCAAATGTGTATAATGCACAACGATTGTAATTACTTAAAACATGAACACGTGTTTTATTTTTTATGTTACTGACAATGTTACCATTCTGTTTCAGGTCGTAAAATTGAGCGCTCTCTATCAGCAAAAAGGAAGGACAATGTGGACAGCTTTTCACCAACCAAGCCTATGTTAGTAAAAAGCAAAACATTAGACAGACCCCAATCAAAGGACTGGGATAGTCAGAGTAAGATTAAATAAAAAATATTATTTAAATTGCAATGCACACATAATGTAATCTATTATCAAAAGTATTGTCTTCACTTTCATAATCTTTCAGGAACAAGAAGTCGAGTGGAGAGACCCCTGTCTGTAGTGAGAAAGACTTCCCTGGAGGAGCGTGACCCTGATGACATGGCATGCAATGTGCGTCAAGCCATCCAGAAAGAAAACTGCCCTTTGCAGAGTTCTGACACATTCAGTCGCAGCACGGTTAGTACAATTTGTAATTTCTTCTGGTTTTATCTTGTTCAGTTTCTAATTTGTCCTTTATTTATATACATAGGGCAGGGGACCTAATCTATTGAATGGTTTAATGCATAGCAGCACTCATGACAAGCACGACAACAGTGTCACAATGGCTATGCAACGAATAACACTTATGGGCCCAAGGTAGGCAAAAAGGACACTTTATCTTTAAACATAGACAGAAAAATTTAAGAATTTTCTCACTTTTGCAGACAACAGCAGAAACTTCTCAAAGCTTTGGAACAACTTGAAGCTAGTCCTAGATATAACTTTTCTCAGTGTGGCAAACCAGACCACAGCAAACAGTTAGTAAGTCAGGCTTGCACATTTCAGTATGCGGCAGTGTTTATATGCTGATAGATAGTGAATAGTTTGTTGTCATTGTAGAAAAGACAGTCTTCCACAGAGGTCACTTCAGCTCTGTATGTTACCATGGAGATTCTATCCAACTGGGGGAACGCTCTGCAGGTCGGCCTGACTGAACTACAGTTTTTCTGCCTTAAAAACAAGAAGCTGTATGTGTCACCTCATGACTTGGACATCAGAAACACTGACTTCCCGGGAAATCTTGGAGCACTTGTAAATGGTAAAATGAAGGTAAACTGTTAGAAATTCTACTATAATATATATCAATGAATACACTCAAGTATATTCTAACTTTTATGTATGTTTTCAAAGACCACCAAAGACCGTCATATGTGGACATGTCCCTTCCACCCTCCTATCCAGCTTTATTTCATCATCAGAAACACTGAACGCACCCTGGATTTTGGGATATCTCACATAAAAATCTGGAACTACAACCGAAGCCTCAGTGTTAGTTTTTCAGTTTATTTACAAACAGTATGATGATGACCTTTGCTTCATGTTTGCTGATAGCTATCAAATCTTCAGTGGTTGTACAATGTCACTACTGGGGGGAACTGTGGTGGTGTGGCTCTTTAAGCAGTGGCTCACTGAGCTGCCAGTCACTCAGTCCAAATGTGGAACGGTTAGAGATTAGCCCTAGAGGATTAGTGTTAGACAAACGTGGGCTGCTTCGCCCAGCCTTGCTACTGTTTATGGAGGAGTACACTGACTATCCTGTGACTTGCTTCGGTTAATTACCAATAACTAAATGTGATTGTCAAACTAGGATTTATTAAGCAAGCCTGAAAGGTAAGAAGCTGTTAGATTTAGTATTTAGATTTAGTATTAGCTACAAACTGGATTTGAGGGATTTGTTTGTATGACCCAGAGCAGTTTTTATACTTAATATTTAAAACTTTCTTTGTCGTAACTGCTTCATACATAAACATTTCCTCTTTTTCAGGACCTTGACATTGGTGCAAGGCATATAAAGCTGTACCTCAACAGCACATTAGTGTTTGAAGGAGATCTGGACAAGGGCTGTGGTAACCAGGTCTTTGACTACAGTACTACCATCGACCTGCAGAATTTTCAAGTCTCAGACCTGATTTCCAGCCCTGTATCCTCGGGACACAGTCTTCGAGGTGTTAGCCCTCAGCACAATGATGAACGCAGAGCCAATAATGACAGCATTATTCAGCGACACCAAAGCTATAATCCATCATCAGAGATTTTGGGACAGACAATGATGGACATGCAGGACTCGCATTCACCGCTTCCACCCATCTCCTCTTTTGGGGCCTCTTCATCTGTGTGTTCACCTCAGAGAAACACTTTTCTCCTTTCTGCCTCTGAGGAGCCGTCCTCAGTCCTGGAGCAGACGGTCACTACTCAGCCTGCCTCCACTAGGGTGGCGCCACAGTGGCTGCAGCCCTTAAACCGTGGAGCCCCAGAAGGCTGTGAGACCAACAGAGAGAAGCCCAGATGGTTAGTCCCCCAGCAGTCTGCAGAACCTAAAGCTTCTCTGGTCTCATCGAGCTCCATGCTTCCGGAGCTCCCATGTAATCCAGGTCGTGTGTGTCGAGGCGGGGAGAGAGCGGCCAATGGTGGCCAGCGGAGAGCAGAGTCTTTGGACTATGAACTGCTGGAGGAGTTTGGAGAGTCAAAACAAGACAGACCCATCAGCGGACGTAGAAGTTCATTTCGAAACACTTCTCGGAGGACAGAAGAAATACCCTTCAGATCTTCTGCATTATCCAGCACAGGTAATGGCCTCATCTATTTCTCTAATGAGAAGTGATAAAACAATTATCTTAAATATCTTATATATGCTTTAGTCACCTAGTTTAGTAATTTTTTGGTTTACATGCCTTCTTATTTTGATAGATGACTCTCTTTCTCAAGTAAACACAAGTAGAACACAGAGTTCCCACAACCAGCAGGACGACAGTCTCATGGAGTCTTGGGACTCCCTTGTAAAGTTCAATCAGTACCAACGGGGACGCATCTCAAACATGGGGTTTGAAGGGGATATTTTTGATGAGTTCCTACAGCGCCAGGGCCGTGGCCCGCCCACTGTTCAAGCTAACCCTTCCACAGCTCCCAGAAGCCCCTTATCCTCCTCCTTTGTTCTCCCTGATGAAGATCCATCTATGGAACGGGAAGAGGAGTTTGAGATTCCTGTGCTACCTAAGGGCCAGAGGCTGGTCATCAACATCTTGTCCACTTGGGGTGACCGCCACTATGTTGGTCTCAATGGACTGGAAGTGTTCAGCTCCAGTGGAGAACCCCTTAGACCGACTCACATTAGCGCTGACCCTCCAGATATTAACATCCTGCCTGCTTATGGCAAGGACCCACGTGTGGTCACAAACCTGATTGATGGGGTAAATCGCACACAGGATGACATGCACCTTTGGCTGGCTCCTTTCACTCCTGGACGAAATCACACAGTTTTTCTTGACTTTGGTGCTCCTTTTCATGTGGCCATGATTCGTGTGTGGAACTACAACAAGTCACGTATTCACTCGTTCCGTGGAGTGAAGGAAGTAGAGATGCTGCTGGATGGGATTTGTATATTTAGAGGTGAAATTGCCAAAGCATCAGGGACCCTCTCTGGTGGTAGGTGATTGGTCATAACATGTTTGTCTGCTTTTAAATATAGTTAAATTCATTTTCATTTCATTCAGGGCTAGACCAGTTTGGTGATACTATTCTGTTCACCACTGATGATGACATTTTGGAAGCGATGTCTCGATATGATGAAACATTTCTCACTGAGGCTGAGTGTACCGATAACCTGGTATATGAGGAGGAGCTCCAGAGGCCACGCACTGCAGATGGGCAGGGAGAGGAAAGACCATTTACTCAGGCGGGATTCAGAGAAGAAGACCTCATTGTATGTACCATCTCTATGAATTATGCTACGTAAAGGATATGCATATAAGTCTATGTATACTGGTTTGTTTACTATTTGATATATTTCATCTTAGCTGAAACTCCAGCTGAACCCCTCCAGTACTCAGTCAGCAGACTGTGTGGAGCATGTTCCTGGCTTGTACACTGGAAAGTGTGAGTGTCTGGACATATGGACAGTTTTCAGTGTTATAAATGTCGCTGACCTGAAGCTGCACTTCTTTCAGGCCTTAGAATAGAGATGGTGTTGACCTGGGGGGACTCCCACTACATGGGCCTGACGGGGCTGGAGGTGGTGGGCAAGGAAGGTGAGAGTTTACCTTTAGACCTCAGCAATATGGCTGCCTCACCTAGAGACATCAATGACCTGTCTGAGTATGGACATGATCTGCGGACCTTAGATAAGTATGTCACACACTAAAAACCATCTAACAGCATACAAACAGTACAATATAACCAAATCTAAAAACTATTTCTCTTCACCAGACTTATAGATGGCCATAATATAACAACCGATGACCAGCATATGTGGCTGATCCCTTTCTCCTATGGAGAACCTCACAGCTTAATCATTAATTTTAACAAAGTTCAGACAATTGCTGGACTTCGAATCTGGAACTACAACAAGTCACCTGAGGATTCCTACAGAGGGGTAAAGGACATACCTATACTGTCCTTTAATCAATTGAAATTATACAACTTTTTTTTTACAGCAGAGTGGAAAATTTGATCTCTATCACACTGGGTTCTTGTGTTTTTTGTTAGGTGAAACTGATTCATGTGTTCATGGATGATGTTCCCATCTCTCCATCTGAGGGTTTTCTCATAAGGAAAGGACTTGGTAACTGCCATTTTGACTTTGCACAGGAGATCCTCTTTATTGATTTTCTTCAGACACCAACTGAAACAAAGTGTGCAGAGATCTTCTCTTACAAGTACTGTCCTGATAGTGTTGTACTCATATTCTTAGGAAAGACAAAATATTTTTTAACATATGGATTGTGTATTGTTATTCAGAGGAAATGCTAAGAAACAAGAAGAGGCTAGTATGGACTATGAGGCTCTTATTATGCCTTCTGGATGTATCCTTTAGAATGATGTATTTTTGTGTGGACTTGATTCTCGGTCATGTTTTCATATCGAGTAAATGCTGTTTCATTGTCTGTATAGTCCTTGACCTTCTTCCATCAGTCATCTTTCAGCTGCAGCTTTTGACGACATGGGGCGACCCTTATTACATCGGCCTCAATGGCCTTGAATTTTATGACCAGAACCATGAAAAGATCACACTCAGTGACAACAGTATCCTTTAACTCGTTTTGGCAGTTTTGTTTTAACCAAGCAAAACATTAACAACCAATTCTTATTTGAATGCATACTCTGTCGAGAGTCTTCAAAACCATCATCATTTCATTTTGGCTTTATCATAGTTAAATGACTCTTCCTAAGCATTAACCTTTCTAGACATTGCTGCATTTCCTGACAGTGTGAATGTACTGGACAATGTAATGGGAGATGTGCGGACCCCAGATAAATTAATTGATGGGGTTAATAATACCCATGATGGGAGACACATGTGGTTGGCCCCAGTTCTCCCAGGACTGGTGAGAACATACACTTTGTCTTTGTGATATAATCCCTTTTTTCCTTTCTTTGAAATAACAGTTTTTTTTTCAACAGGTCAACCGTGTATATGTTATTTTTGATCAACCAGTCACCGTATCTATGATAAAGTTATGGAACTACTCTAAGACTTCACAGCGAGGAGTCAAGGAGTTTGGGGTAGGTTGTCCTGTTTAGCAAAATGTTCTGAATTTTAACTTCTAATCAGGATTTGTCTTCAATGTATTTATTTTTACAGCTGCTGGTGGATGACCTCTTGGTGTATAATGGGATACTGGACTGTGTAAATCATGTGACAAGGGGCATTTTGCCTACTTGTGATCCATTTGTTCCTTACCACACCATCCTCTTCACTGATGATGCCTATATTGTACACAGGGAAAGAAACACTGTTATCAGGTATTTTTGAGCTAAACCATGGGCTACACACACTGTGTTTATTTGGTATGGGCTTTGAATCCTTTTTCTGAATGGTTCTAAAATTGAAATAGAACAAACTGTACTCTTCCTCACTTCAGCCCCCGTGGCAGCAGATACCACCATCAGTGAGTAATAGAGCCTAAACAGCTCAGTGTTAGCACCCCCCTGTGGTCAATCCCTGCAATGATAATTCTTAGAGAGAAACCCACACTTGTCCTTCACCTCTCCCATACTCATGTGATGCCTTATTCCTCCTTGTTTCACTTTCCCTTCATGACCTCTTTTGTATCATCCCTGAACCCAAGGTCTGGACCAGCTGGACTCAGCTTTTGCCATCTGTTAGCCATTTGAACCTTTTCCCTTTTTCTTATTCTCCAACCCTACAACTGACTTACCATGTCTGTATGTATTGTTGCTGTGTTACAGCAATTATGTGGAGGATCAAGATGTCAAAATGACGAATGAGAATCAGATTGTCCATTACAACAAAAATAAACAAACTGCAGATCCAGGTGAGCGCTTCTTGAAACATTTTAGACAATTTTGTACCAGATTTGAAAAACATATTCATTGAAATGTATTATTTAAACTGAATGACATGAAATAGGTACATTAGCCAAAGCTTGCTGTCTGGGTATAAGAATAATGTTGGGCCAAAGGTTAATGTCATGGTCAACTATGCTTCTAACTGTATACTGGTTTGCCGTAATTGTTTTTTATTTAAAGACTGGCAATCCTGTGCTCTTACATTTGCAGCATTTACAGCAAATATCAGTGCTGTTGCTAATACACTTAAGTTTGCTTCTTGCAGCTCTTCGGCCTAAAACATGTATGACAGAAGGTGGAAAACATGGGAAGAGGAGGTATTGACTACACGTAATTGGAGGGGTCCTATTTCTGGTTGGTGAATTTAATAAAAAGGAGCAGAGCCATTGTTGGCCATTCTAGCTCACACTGAAGACAAGACTGACCATAGATGTCTATACAGTGATCCACTTTATGGTTGGATAGTTGGCTCTGTGTATGAGCTCACTGTTGGCCACACACGTGCTTTATCGTTGCCGTGGGTGACTCTCCTCCACTATACCAGGTTTTACCAGTCAGGCTGCATTCATCAGCCATGTTACTGTGCCTACTACTCAACACTATAATTGTGGCTGCTACTTGTGACCTGTGCTGCATATTAAAATGCTGCTTTGTGATGTGTAACTGCTCAAAGTGATGCCACTTTTTATTGAACTACTGATGAGCCTGGGTTGCGTCCTTGGCTGATTTACACTCTGCCAGTTCACAGACTTATTGCAATGCTATGCAGACAATATCCATATGTATTCTAGCCTAGATGTAGTTGTTTATTTATTTGTTGGCTACTAGCTTAACATGTTGTATCTAAAGCATATACCGGTAAGTTTTACATGGAAGTGCTTTAAGATTTACATTAATGGCTCAAGACTCAAGCTCTTCACTTTTGTAAACAGACATCTCTGGCTATACAGATTAGTTAAAGAGATGTTTTTTTTCTGAAATCCCAAATTCTCTTCTTTGAACCAGATGGGGAATCTTGTTTGAAATTCAAGTGACCTTTTAAAATATTCCTGAAATATTGAGCCAATAAAGCAGCTTTGAATAGACTATTTAAAATTATAAGGTCTACATTTACTAGTTTAGATTTAGGGATCATAGTTAACCTGTTATGCAAATACCTAAAACTTACCTCAGAACAATCTTTAAAAAGGATGAAATGTTCTTCTACATTCAACACAATACTTATCAGTAGCTGTTGTATTTGATGCTTTTCCAGTGCTCGCATGACAGTGTCTTCAGCAATGACCATTGTTATGTTGTTATGCTTCAGTACACCTCATCACACCTTTCCCTACTCCTCATATGGAGTAAATATATTGTACATGTGTAAATACGTATATGAAATGCAGTTTTATGTATTTTATTTGAACAGCTACAACAATAGACATTACTCTGTTTTTCAGTTCTTTTCTGTTAAGGGTGGACATTGTTGTACAAGTGACATTTATTTTTCTAATTTTATTTAATGTGTAAAATTGATGTAGGATTTATTTAAATCAATAAACTTTATTAACGTATTGAATGTAAAAGTCTAAAAAGGCAGAATTTTAACCAGCAGTTTGTTCAAATCAAACTCTCAAAACACATCCGAGTTTCATAAATATATTTATTTATTAATCTGCTGTACATTTCAAAGCAGGTGTGGGGAATGAACACATAGTTTTACTCCATTTAGGAAAATCATGATCTCAAAGAGAATCTGAAGCCACTCAATGCTTTTTCACTGAACAAACAGTAGCTGAACACAGAGTAATCCTGGAGAAGTGGCAGTCCTAGATCTTTCCTGCAAAGGTCCCTTCATCTTTCTGTTCTTCCCATTTCTGGACCTGTCATATCACACACAATGTTCAAGGTTATTTATGAATGTGCAGTATGAAATGTAAACATGTTATTAGTATCACATCAGAAACAAACAATTACAAAGTTCCAAAGAATTTGAAACTATACTTTTAGACACTTTTCTCAAATTTGTTTGGTACTGTAAGTGGAATGATAAAGGAATGTAGCATGATCACTAACCTTACAAAACTACCCCGTGAGCAAAGCCACTACAAAGTAAATTTAATGTGAGGTGTAAAAATGTCTTTACCCAAGATCCAGGGCAGAGTGACATATAGACCCTCTTGTACCAGTCACATGGGGCTGTGTCGACCCCTTTGGCTTCTAAAGCTTTCTCACATCTGTGAAAGTCTGCACATAAGAAAAATAAAGTTAACCACAAGTAATAAAATCATCTCCTGTTCTGATTACAGGTCACAGACAGCCATGCTGCTTTTGGCACTAATGTTACTCATTTCAGGTAGACAAATAGGCTAGGTGGATTTTGGTCTATACCTATGGTCTCCCAATAAAGAATGGTCTCGAGAATCACTTAATATAAGCATCTTTAGCTTGTAAACATGTCCACTTCTGTAACCTTGTTGTGTCTTCTTACCTAGATAGTTGGACCAGCAATTCCTGGTTTGGTTTTGGTTTGGGAATCTGGCATCGAAAGGCGCCGTGCGATAGTTCTCAATTTTGGCTTGTATTTCCTCAGCCATTTGCTCTTGTGCCTAATACAAATGGATATTTCAACATGTATACACGTCTTGCAGCGGCGACATGCACTGTCTAGTTTTAGAGACATTAAATAGTCAGGCTGATCATCTACAACCAAGAGGCAAGAGCAGACACATAGTTTGCGTGGGGTCTCTGATCAAACATGACCACAGGACGTCTACAGGCCAGCCTATGACACTGTATGTATTACGAATGCAAAAACATCAAACCATAAAATTACAAGGTAATGCCAGCAGCAGGCCTCTGGTACATCCTTTCATCTTTACATCTAGCCTATATCCAAGTTTCTGTCTTGTCGTGCATATCAAGGTGTTAGTCAGCTAAATACGAACAATTTCACAAGCATTCTAAAGTAAAGAAGAACTAATTTCGTTTGAATCGTCTGATAATACCTAAAGCCTAGCCCTTTCGGTTCAGGCGCGGAGAATACTACTAGTAGGCAATATACTTATTCATTACTCAATAAATGATTCCAATTATAAGCTATTGTAAATGAAGATAAGACCAACACAGCATACCTCGCAGACAAAATTGATGTATTGACCCCAAAGTGACTCTTGAATAGGACGGTGCGGGAATGTCCGGCTCTGATGCACTGTGCGCTCCACGCGTGACGCGCGCTCACTTTTGGAGAGCGGAGCCGTGCGGCGCTATCGTGACGGTATGGCGGACTCAGGTCACATTGAACTAACGGGCTCACAATAACAGCACACACGTAAAGCAGGTCAAGTTCAGGTGATGGGCTGCAGCAGGAGCGCTTCTAAAGAGACACATGGTTAATGCAGGGGCTGTGGTTTTCATCATAAAATGTTATTTCTCTGATAGAAAGTTATTTACAAATGCGGAAGCTCCCACTGACTTGTTAATCATTGGCCTAGACTTGTTCCTGTATCAGGGCTCGCAAATAATAGCCTGTGTTGTGATAACCGTGTCTCGATCAGTGAACTTGGGACATATGGTTTCTATGTCTTTGTCAATGAACCATCCCACCACCTTTGAATATCATGGCATCACCAACTTTTTAGTGTTACACTGACTTGTATGTAGGTGAATGTCGCAACGGTGATTTTTCTATCACACCCAATCTACCATCTTAAATGCCATTCATCTTTCACGCAGTTTTATTTTCTTTAGGATTATTTCATTTATCCACAGTACCCTTTCTTGTTCACTTCTCCGCTCTAAATTACGAAGGATGACTTCTCGAGGAGAGAATCCGTGTATGAATGAGCATAGCAGCAGGCTGAGTCATGATTCACGCGTTATTCGGGGTGTAAACTCCAAGACCAGCCCTGTAGTACGTGCCACTCTCGCATACATCTATGGACTTATTTGAACTAAAGACCGACGATGGCTTCTCAATGCGCATGTCAGGCGTTTCTATCGCTTGGTGCAGCACGTACTCGTACAGTATTTCTGTTTAAGCACAAGATGGAGACAAAATGTTTCTACTTTTTGAATAAACATTTATGACAAATACATGGTATACTGTATAATAAGGGGTAAACAAAAATATAGATGAATTACTAACGGTATAAAATACAACAAGGTAAGATATTTCAAAGCTCTTTAATGTTGTTTTTCTTGCATATCAACACACCCAGACATGTTCCAGGACTTACAATAAAACCACAGCAATAAAATAAAAGTTTGGTCTGACCTGTCCACATTCATGAGCTCCAGCATTCTGGATTAAGTTACATGTATAATATGCATTCATTGCCAAAATGTACTATTAGCACTGCTCATTCATTTCGCTTCTTAATCAACCACCTCAGCAAGGTCTGATTTCAAGTTCAAACTCAGTATATTCCACTCTTTATATACGATCAGTGATTCCACTGTATATATTTCACCAAAAACACCCCTTACATTCCCTGCCAAAAGTAACAAAAACCTTTAACCCCATACGATCAAGTTGACTATGCAATAGACTAGTACGTACAAGTACATATGATATAAATAGACCTATATTTTGTGAGCTTGTGATCAATGGTGTGATTGTCAAGAGAAGAAATAACTGCAACAAAAACTACATAATGCCCATTTTGCAGCGAGGTAAGGTAAGGAAAGCCCTAATACCTTTTTGAAGTCTCTTTGGCTGTCAGCAGTTTTAACAGTTATTTGTACAGTCCCTACGTATTTATCACGCAAGAGCAAGTTTATTCACTCATCACTGAAACGCAGTCTGTTGAAGGCCTCTTTGATATTCTCATTGGTCTCTGTGTCTCCTCCGGTGCCGATCCGAATGACTCTGCTCTCAGGAACATCCTGTTTCAGTTTTCTCTTGCTTAGGATCACAGTCCCCTCCGCCCCCTCTGATCCAGGACCAGTCAGTGTGAAGTAGGCAGCGTGGCGCCCATGTTCCAACAATGTGGCTGCAATTTAATAGAATTAAAATTTTCATTAGCAACAGACCGCAGACAGCCTATATTATCTTTACAATCAGGTAGATTGTCAGATTGATGATGTATTGTATTTTGTAGCAGATGCACATTTTGTCCTCAAGTCCTTGTTAAAAGCTGAAACAAATTTTGCAAGATCTCAATCTACATATTGTTTGGGATGTTACAACTTCACAGTGAATAATGAACAAATGTGTTAAATTAGCATTTAACCCTCAGTCTTGCAAAGCTGGTCATATTACTGGGCAGGGTGCAAACAAATATTTATGAACCGTTACTGTATTCTCCACAAAAGGCAGACTTTGCTAACCAAATTTAGCTACAGTCTTGATGCACGAATCTCTACTTTTGATATAACATTTTCTGGAGATCATTCCTATTTTAAGGGATGTAACAAGCAAAAGAGGTAAAGAAGTAATGCTAGGAGATCTAGCAGCCCGTCTCCAGCAAAGGTAAAGGACTCAGAGATACACTCAAAGAGCCGGTAGTATTAAAACTATATTTCAATTTGGTAAACATTAATTTTTCCTTGAGGGATCATTGTCTGTGTACATGTCTAAGCTATGCCCGTTTCTATCAATCCATGGGTTTCAGTCACATGACATTTTCCTGTTTTGAGGGAATATTTAAGGTCATAGTGTTTCATCAACCTATATAATATATAAATTTAAGTCATGTACCTCTGAACGCGATAATATGATCCACAACATTGGGCGACTCAAGAAGCACTTTAGAATATAATGGATGGAGCATGTAGGCACGGCGGTTGCTTGTTATTTGCACCTAAAAGAAATTAAAATATTTTTTACATAATTGTTATGTACTACATGGGTTATAAATGCAGAAACTAGCACAATTACAGATGAGTTGGTCTCTGTCCCTACAAGGCCCCAGAACATAAAGACTGAAAAGGAATTGGCGGTGTGAATGGAAGCAGGTCGTGGTGAATTCGTACTGGCCTGAAGAGTGACTTCCCATACTACAACTCCAGACTCTCCATCCAAAATGATCACCTATGTTCAACACACTACATGTTAAATCAAAATATTCAAAGGTTAATGTTAGGTCAAAATTACATTCATCTAACCTTCTTTGTGTTATTGCCAACACCCTCCTCAATAACAATATCAAGAATTTCATCTTTGTTGAAGTGGCCAAAAGACGGTATCCTAAAATCAACAGAAACATTTTATCTACTGCACCCACTAGATGAAATATAAGTACATCAACCACTTCTTTTTACCCTAGGATAGAACTGGTATTATACATCCACAATATCTCCAAGTTTCCATCAACTTGTAGCACTTCTGTTTTTGTTACAATAAGCAAGTTTGCAGAATCTTTTTCAGCAGTTTTTAACACTTGTCTTACTTGCTCAGAACTATGGAAGAAAGAGATAAATCACAAAAAGCTCCTGTTGAACAATAAAGTAAAGTTAAGTGAAATGTGTGTGTATAAATCCTTTCTTACTTGAAAATGTGCACAAGTCCTGTTGCACTGGCTTTGCTTTCCCAGTGTTTGTCTTTGGTGAGACCTGCCTCAATTCCTGCTTTAGCTTTAGCAGCAAGTCTCCACAGTGCAAGACCAAACAGTCCTGTGTCTGTGAGCAATATAATAAATATAGCACACTTTATGAAATTCAATTGTTTTCATGTCTATTTATGAAGTAAATATACACTCATAGTTGGGGTGCAATTAAAATATGGGGCTCATACAGCGATGCTTCATTACAAACCTTTTTCAAAAAGTATATAGTAGGAACCACCTTTGGTTCGATACAGAAGATGATTGACAGTTTTTGTTGCATTAACTGGAACTGTTGAACCAATCTGCAAACCAGTTTTCCCTGAGAGAAAAATCACCTTGGTCTATGAAAGACAGGACACATACATTTGTTACCAAGTCAAGTATGTTTATGTGCATTAACTGAATGTGAAGCACACAGGTTTAAGTTAATATCTTACGCTTTCAGAGTCATGGTCTAAGAGAGCAACATCGCCGACCTTATCCCTATCCAGGTCTGGAAGACTCAGAACAGGAATAGCGCTGGGCTGCCCAGCTGGCTGTGGCTGCTGCCACTGAACTTCTCCTGAAGAAGAATGCAATTAAGTCAAGATGAAACAAAAACAATGTATATTGTTGCCTTGTAGCTCAAACCTTTGGATTTGTCAATAGCTGTGAGTTTATCAGAGTGCGACACCAAACAGTCCCAGCTCCTGCTACTGTCTTTCTCCAAACCACACTGAGCCCAGTGGAACTCTGGCTCCAGTGGTTGCTCCCACAGAGTCTCTCCATCTGTCCCATCAACAGCAAGCAAAAAGATGCATGGGGATGGCAGATCTGAAAGGCAGCACTCATTGTCATAGATTTCTCAGGAAAAGTCAGATGTTAATGATGCAGATGCTCTGTACCTTTACCAGCACAAGTACTGTTCTGACTTGATTCACTGCTCTTAATGACAAACAGCACATCCATCACCTTGTCTTTACTTGCATATTCAACTGCCAGAAAATCATATGTGGCTATAAAAAAAAGGAAATAGCATAATTTAGCCACTGCAACTAACAGTAACGCATAGTAATAGCCAGTCACAGTAGGAATACAGTAGGAATACCTGCTTCATTGAATGTCCTGTTCCATGTTATAAGATACTGTGGTCTGACGGGACACGGGATGATGAAGGAGAAAGCAAAGACTACAGTAAGGCAGAGGAACAAGGAGAAGAAAAACACTGCTGTGCGCCAGTGCGTGAGTTTGGCAAAGCCCAAGTCTTTACAGCCCTTCTTAAGCTCTGTAGTGGATGCAGGCGGGCCTGCTTCTACCCCATCTTCTCTTTTCAAAGGGTCTCCCTCAGCAGGATGGTCCGAATTTTCCATCTTTGCAGTGCATTACCTAACAATAACATGTTTATAATTGGAGAGAGAAATTACATTAGACAAAGACCAATAAGGCATCCATTAGATTTCTTCAGTTCATTAAGTTTTTGTGACATTAAATACTGGCCGCAGCAGTTTCAGCACAGCTGAAGGCTTTCACGTTTGTACTGCTGTCTTGTGGAAGCTGCCAGTAGCTCCAGAGACTTCCTCACACAAAACAGTACAATCGTCGAGAGTACGCCTACCAGCTTTGCTACAATGCTAACTTGTTTGTCCAAATTAAGCAACAGCCCCATCTAGTAATTAGACCGGCTGTCAATGTCACAATAAAAAATAGGTATTAATAATAATGTGTTAGTGTGTTAACTTAGGATCACATATAACCAGTCAAGTCACGTTACAGCGACGCTTCATTACTTGCCATAGACAGGAATACTTTCCGAAGAGAAGAGCCGTTTAACAGGCAGGAAAACTTTTCCCTTCCTGTATTTAGCTGACAGACCTTCCAAAAGCAGCCTGACGGCGTCACATGCTCAGACCAATCACAAAGATTCAGTCAAACAAGTCCAGATTGTCTAGATGCATTTTTGTCCTCTCCACAGTGAACACTCTAATGAATTATAGTCATGACTGACTGCTGACCTGTTTGTGCGTACAGCTTTTCTTTGGACTCGTTTGGATAAACGCGTATTAACGATTATTGTTGCCTCTGATTGGACCCGATCATTGTCACCACTCACCCTTTCCCCGAAACGGAAGTGTCGTCAATCCTAGGGTCAAAACGGAAACGGGCGAAGAAGAAACGCTAACCTGCAAGAGGAGGTGATGCTCGGAAGAACTAACAATCGAGCCCCGTAAGCACTAATCAGGAGACTGCATATCGTTATATTGGTTTTATCAACAGCCCACGACGGACTCGCCACCATGTCTGCTCAAGCTCAAATGAGAGCTTTGCTCGACCAGCTGATGGGAACAGCGAGGGATGGTGAGTTGCCGTAGCCTGTTAGCTATGCTAGCAAATATGGAGTCACCGCTTACACTTGCAAGTGCTGACTGTAATCTTAAAGAGCAGCATGAGTGTGAAGAACCTGGGGTTCTATTGATTACATTTTTTTTTTTTTAATAAAGCGATTATTATAGATTTAATGTTTGTATCGATTTAGCATCGGTTACGCGTTAATCTGTACTTTCGATTTACCTCCCGCTCATAGTGCTGTTATTTATGTCCTGCACGGGCCAAAGTTGCAATAGAAAGTTTTCTGCTGTCTGGGGAGGGTCTAGATGCACAACTCGTATGGGCAAAATCTGTTTGTTTGACAACATCCTAAATGATACTATAGCCTGAAACAATGTCTTGTCATTAATGAGCATATTTTCTATGACTTTTGGCTTTTGAATTGGAGACTGTAGTAGGACCATGTAGCTAAATGGTTACAAACATTAAATGGCATACCAGACTAGGTAATCTTGGACAGGGCTCTTGAATAGCTTTATTCAATTTTTAATAGGAAATTTGTGTTGTAACTTTGTGGTTGTATGTGTGATGAAGTTATTTTAAAATTCTTCCCATACATTTGTTGCATACAAACTGAACAATTGTGGCCCCTTTATTTTATTCATTAAGGTTCAGTGTATCTTTGCCAGCCCACACCAATCTGCAAAGGAGTTGCAGAAAAGCCTCATGTTCATCAAGCCGTGAGTCATACAATTTTTAAAGCTGTTATAAATCATATCCAAACAATTTGTTTGCCTTCCGGAAGTTATTGTAGTTTTTTTTTTTTTTTTTTTTTTATTGAAAATCTTGCGTAAAGCTTCAGTGGCACAATTCTTAACCATTGGAGTAGTATACAGTTTCAGCTAAGACATCTGGCCTCAAGTGTAAACAAGAACCTTTCCTTAAGGTAATTTTAGCAGTCCAAAGAAAGCCTTTTCACAACTCATTTACAATCTGACTTGTGTATGACAACTTCTTACTACAGGTATGGGCAAGAACACTGTTCCAATTAAAACTTATCTACAGCGGGTTTAAATTCTGCAGCTGAGGTCTTGAAGATGCAGAAGGGTACAGTATGTGGTGCAGATCGCAGTGTGTATACAACACTTTCTTTATTCGCTTGTTTTCTGCGTTTTGTGACTGTGCTTTCATTGACACTTGTTAGGGACATTGCTGTGACTAAAGGAAGAAATTACTGTTGCAGTCTGCAGACTGCAAATATTTTCACATTTTGTGGACATTTTGCAAGATTAATACTACTAGAATGGAACCTTTCTCCTAGGACTAATTTCAGACACAAATTTCAAGGCAAAGCCTGCTTAAACTTAATTATTTTTGAAAGACAACATTTTATCTTTCAACAGTGTGCACAAGACAAAATCAGGCCTCTACAAACAACAAAAGAAGAAAAAAATCACTATGTGCCTCCCCAAATGCTAAATATGCACATAAATGTGTCAAATTGTTTAAATTATTGGATACACAGGCCAAAATAGCAAGTGTGTTTTGAGTCCTCACTTAGTTTATCCTTCTCATTGTTTCAGGGGATGAGACGCGGCAGAGGGTGAAGTTTACTGATGACCGGGTGTGTAAAAGCCATCTTCTTAACTGCTGTCCACATGATATTCTTTCTGGAACGGTAAGTAGATCTTTATCCAAGTTTAACTTCTACATCATTGTTCAGTTTTTATTGTGCCCTTTTCTGTCTTTTACAGCGTATGGACCTAGGCGAGTGTGCAAAGATTCATGACCTGGCCCTTCGAGCTGATTATGAAATTGCTTCCAAGGAACGGGATCTGTTTTTTGAGTTGGATGTAAGTAAACACATTCTTACAATGTGGTTAAGGGGAAATATCCTCAGCCTCATCTATGATGCGCACTGTCTTCAGGCGGTGGAACATCTGGAGTCTTTCATTGCTGACTGTGATGGAAGGACAGAATTGGCCAAAAAGCGTTTGACTGAAACTCAAGAAGAAATTAGTGCTGAAGTCGCAGCAAAAGTAAGTTCTGTTGTTTCCTATTGAGCATATTATGACAAAATACATTTTTACCTTTACACTGTACTTTGTTGATGCAGGCAGAAAAGGTCCATGAGCTAAATGAGGAAATTGGAAAACTTCTGGCCAAGGCTGAGCAGTTGGGAGCTGAGGGCAATGTGGATGAAGCTCAGAAGGTCCTTCAGGAAGTAGAAAAGGTTCGCACCAAGAAGAAGGATGCTGAGGTAAGAGAGTGTGTGTGTGTGTGTGTGGTGGGGGGGGGGGGGTTTGATTTTGCTGATCTAAAATGCATTTTTCCTTATCCCATTAGGAAGAGTACAGAAACTCAATGCCTGCCTCCAGCTATCAGCAACAGAAGCTGCGTGTGTGTGAGGTTTGCTCGGCCTACCTTGGTTTGCATGACAATGATCGGCGCCTGGCAGACCACTTTGGAGGAAAACTCCACCTGGGTTTCATTCAGATTAGGGAGAAGCTGGACCAACTGAAGGTATGACTGATACACACCATTACTCAAGTATAGTGACATAATCTCATCTGTTCTAAATATCTCATTAATTAAATTAAATGTTTTTGTCTGTTCTCGTTTTTAGAAAATTGTTGGTGATAAGCAGGAGAAAAGAAACCAGGAGCGCTTGAAGAGACGAGAAGAGAGAGAGAAAGAGGAGAGGCTGAAAAGAAAGACCAGGTCACGCAGCAGGGAGCGAGAGCGAGAGCACAAGCGGTAAGTTCTGGCCTAAAACATCTGTGTAGCTTCTTGTAAATACAGCATAACTTATATGTGCTGTGAACTGGTTAGATCCCGCTCAAGAGACCGCAGAAGGAGGCGCTCGCGCTCTTCCTCTCGGGAGAGGCGTCGGACTCGCTCACGTTCCAGGGACCGAAGGAGGAGGCACCGTAGTCGCTCTCGTAGCCGCGGCCATCGCCACAGCCATGAACGCAGCTCCAGGCATAAGTGAGTGGTCACATACCTGAGCTCAGTTCTATTGTTTGTTCTAAATAAACCATTTAGTGAGCATCTCTTCTGTAACACCAGGTCATCCAGGGACCGAGAGCGTTCCTCCAGAGACAGAGAGCGCTCATCTAGAGACCGGTCCCGTGAGCGAGAGCGGGATAGGAGGGATGGTGTGAACGGAAAGTCAGACTCCAGACGAGCAGATGACAAGGATACAGGAGACCTTTGAAGACAAATGTCCACCATCCCATCTCCTTCTGTGTTCATCACCTCTCAGTTCTTTTCAAACTACCCAGTGTCACATTCAGCCTTCACTTTGACCAATGTGTTTTCTGCTTGCATAATTTTTTTGATTATAATGGTCTTATGTTTGATTTATTTTTTAAGCAACCAGAAGTCCACGAATATATTTTGAACAGGTTGGTTTTGGTCAGTAGATTGTAATATCAAGATGTATGGTTAATGGGTCGTTTGATTTGTATCTTCACACCGTTTTGTTATGTATTACACTCTAAAAAGCAAGCCGACATATTTGCATAATTAGTATTTAGGCTTTGTGCCCAGTGAACATATTTCATATAAAGAAATGGGGCTATATTTTATGTAAATCCAAATTAAAATCTGACTGAAATGCAATGTTTTTAAGTGGCCAGCAAACAAATATTCAGCCTGTTTTTAAAGTAAAGTTTTTAGTGTCACCATTAGTTTAGGGATTACTGGTGACGGAGTACTTTTTTTTTTTACTTTTGATTTTTCTGTATATATATAGTTTATCTTTGGGCTCTACATCAGACATCACAAATAAATAAAAGCAATTGGGACGCTCTACTTGACCTTAATGTGTGCTGTCATTGCATTGTTACCTTGAGATAGTCTTTTTTTGAAGTGTTATTAAAAACTGCAACATTTAATTGTTTTTGTTTTGCATTATTCCTTTACACAGAATAAAAACACAGATAAATACAGTTTGTTTAATTTAGTACGGCGCAACATACGAATACATTTGAATGGTACATTCTGCTATACATTTAGGATGTGAAGGCTTAAGTCATTGTAAAGATTAATGACTGATGGTATGTTGTCACATCAAAAAGCT
Source organism: Periophthalmus modestus (assembly GCA_019594935.1). NCBI lineage: Eukaryota > Metazoa > Chordata > Actinopteri > Gobiiformes > Gobiidae > Periophthalmus > Periophthalmus modestus. The sequence goes on along the minus strand of JAIEZT010000304.1, from coordinate 12,769,506 downwards.
GGTTAGTGATTTTTTTTTTAAATTGCAACAATTATGTTCTCTCTTTTTTTTTTTTTTACAATGTGCCACTCTCTAAATTATGATCAACTTTCATTTTCTGCTTCTCCATGACTGCTTCCAGCTCTGTGGCTCTTCTAGCATCCTGTAAAAAAAACCAACATATTTTATTGATGGAAATTTTACGTGCATCAACTAAAGTTAAATTGTTTTTACGTCTAGCAGTGCTTTCTGGACAGTCAGCTGGCTGTAGACTCTGGCGCCTTCCTTTGGAATCACAGCGCGTAGCTCCTCTTTATTTAGAGAGAAAAGCTGCGCCCCAGTCAACACGCCCAAACAATCAACAGTTCTAAACAGAAAGGAAAATCTTAATATGATACACCTAACCAACACCATGCCTTCATGTCTTATCTGTGTTCCTTACGCATCAGTGAAGCCCTTCCCTCTGAGCCACTCGGCGACCTCTTCTGGAGAAGAGTGGTAGTCCAGTGGCACAGTGGTCTCTGTGGAGCGGGGAATGACCAGGGGCTTATTTAGATTGGCCTTTCCATTGGTCAGCCTCTGGAGCAGCTCCTCATTCACCTCATTCATGAATTCTAAAAACAACAAAACAAACAAACATGTACATAAATGATTCATAATCCACAATGTGTATTTCTACCTCAGTAATATTTTAATTACATCCAAGTTTGATTTTACTTGTGTGCAAATATTTCATTTCATTTAAGGAAGAATGGGGTATTATGTTCCCCCACCTTGATCTTTTCAATTTAAGTTTTTTGTAGGCTACTTTAAAATTAATTAAACATAACAGTAATAGCTGTGTTAAAATATAGCCAATATACACCCTCAGTTCACCTGACTCAAGCACTGTGGTACCTTTTTCTGTGTCCTCTGTGGCAGGTGCATGTTGGATGAATGGCGGCATGCTGACAGGCCTCTGTGGGGAGGGAGAGGAAGCTAGGGGTGGGGCAGGTGGGACCAGCGACAGTCTGTTATCAAACTTAGGAGTGGGGGGCGCGGCTGGTACCTGGTAGGAGCAATACCGGAACAATCAGGTATGCACAGATATGTACAGTATACAAATGTCATGTTGTGCAAGTCGTATCTCTTACATTTGGGGCATTGGCGACCGGGCTGTCCACATGAGCCAAGGGTTCAAGCATGTTGTGAGGAACAAAGCCCACTTCATTGTAGCGATTGCGACACTTCCACCAACGTTTGGATGATTCAAGCACCTGCAATGATAGGTGATATGCTCTGAGTGCAGTTGGCCACTAAGGAGATGACATTTTATGGTATATAAAAATAGTGTTTAAGTGTATTCTTACTTCAAGCACTTCTCCTTTTTGAATTGAAAGTTCACTATTGTTTCTTGCTATGAAGTCATAACTGCAGCAGTATAGTCTGTCGGGTTGTGGGGGTTGTCCATGGCCATCTCTGAGAAGAAACAAAAAAATACTTTGTGATAATGGAGGGGGCAATAACCGCATTTTCAAATCTATTTAGGTCTGGACTTACATTTCATCGTTAACTGGAGGTTTGGCCAGCTGGGATAGCCGCTCTTGCTATAAGTAGAAAAGCAAACTATAAAATGTATAAAAGATTTGCTATTTATTACAATATCTATGAGGTAACAAATTGTAAAAAATTTCATATTTTTGCAACAGTAAACGGATTAACACACCCTCCAGCTCTGCAGCCGTTACATCTAAATTCCACATCTAAGTGCAATGAGTTTTCAGTATTCTTTAATGAAAAGGTTCGGGGCATTAAAAATCCCATTAATTCCACAATGCAAATTACACCCCTGCACCCACCTAGACATTTAAAGCTGACTCACTTTACACCTGTAACTGGCAAAACTATCCAAGAGATGGTCATCTACATGCTACCTCGAGGTCTTACCCACTAGACTTCTAAAGTCTGTGCTCAACAGTATTCTATCACCACTCACTTGCAAAATTAACGTGTCACTTCAATCTGGAACATTCCCAAGAGCTTTGAAAACTGTGGTTATCAAGCCGCTCCTAAAGAAGAGCAGCCTTGATGCCACAATACTCAGTGATTACCAGCTCATCTCAAATCTGCTGCTCCTTGAAGTCCTTGAAAAAGTTGTTTACCAACAGTTTATCCAAATGAATAACTCCTTTGCTGTTTTCCAGTCAGGTTTTAGACCCCACCACAGCACCGAGACTGCTCTAATCAAGGTGACAAATGCTATCTACCTGAAAACTGATGCAGGCAAAGTCTCAGTCTTGATCCTGTTAGATCTGAGTGTTGCTTTTGACACTGTCGATCATGTCCCAGTCCTCTAGTCTCTTACAGAGAGCTGGGTGGGCATCTCTGGTACTACACTAAACTGGTTCAAGTCCTATCTAGAAAACAGGGAGTACTTTGTTGAAATTGGAAAATGTGTCTCTGATAAAATGTCCCTGACCTGTGGGGTGTCGCAGAGATCAATCCTGGGACCCCTGTTGTTCAATCTCTACATGCTGTTGTTAGGCCAATTAATACGCAGCAATAATGTGTCCTACCACAACTATGCAGATGACACTCAGATCTATATCTCACTGGCAGCAGGTGAATATGGACCAGTGGATTCACTCTGCCACTGCATCCAACAGATCAGTGTGTGGATGCAAAAGAACCTTCTGCAGCTAAACTCAGACAAGAATGAAGTCATAGTCCTTGGCCCATAGAAACATAGAGAAAGTGTTAGCAGTCACCTCCAGTCTCTCTCTCTCTCTAAAACCTTCAAATCAGGTGAGAAATCTAGGGGTAACAATATCATCTGCAGCTTTTTACCATCTAAAAAACTTTGCAAAAATCAAAGGTACACTGTCAAAACCAGACACTCCATGCATTTGTATCCAGTAGGTTAGACTACTGTAACGGCCTGCTCACTGCCCTCTCCAAACAGGCATTAGCTGCAGAACATCCAGAATGCTGCTGCTGGGGTTCTGACTTGAATGAGTACGAGCACATACAGTAAATGCTGTGCTCAGGTCTCTGCATTGGCTTCCTGTTGCTCAGAGAATAGGCTTTAAAGCAGCTCTGCTTGTGTACAAGTCACAGATAATGATTATTTGTGATTATTTATGTTTTAATTTGTTGTATTGTGATTTTAATGTCTTTTTTATTCTGTAAAGCACTTTAAATTACTTTGCGTACAAATTTGGTTGTACAAATAAACTTGACTTGCCTTGCCTTATGCAGCAATAAGCTTTCAATACAAAAAACCTGCTTGTTTTATGTGGTGTCCATATTCCATTTTGCATATATATTGAATTACTTTATGAACACTTTAAGAATATTAGTGATTTATTTTAAAGTGTTATTGATTTATGAAAAAGGAGCATTCAGTGAGTGGTTAGTCAACAGAAAAGAATTAAGTGGAGGCAAAACACATTCTAGTTAGTGATTAGTAAAGTACATTATGTATAAGTAAATCAACCATTGTACTTTCAACAAACTTTCATGACATAGTAACTCCTGTGTACTAGTATTTTATACAACTATGTTGTATTATAGCTTGTGTTGCTTTAATATTTTGCCTTGTAGCACCGGCTGTGTCTCTCTCATGTACACTGGTATTTGGTACCTCTTGTTTTTCTCGGAGAGCTTCATGTTTGTGCGCTGACTCGACTGGATCCTCCCAAACCTGCCCGTCTGGCCTTGAGGCTTCCGGCTTCCACCCGTCCAGGAACACAGGACTGTAGGGAGCTACTGGTTCTCTGAGCTGAGATCTGCGAGACAATTAGTAGCAATTACAACAATCACTTAATACATTTTAGTCTTCTAATACTATGGCTTTATGACAAAAAAAAAAAAAAAGATAAAACACTCTTGAATATAATCACCAGTGAACTGACAATGTATTGTTGTCACATGGAAGTCTGATTCCTTTCACAGTCTTTGAGGGGTTCAGTCATTGTGTAAAAAATAAAATAAAATGCAAAAATAAAATAGAGCAACAGGGGATAAATCATACATACATAACACCGTATCCTGAGGCCTTATATCACCACACTTACTCCAAATATTTGTTCAAGGTGGCAGTATGACTTTGAATCAAGTTATATGTGTGCATATATGAGTCAGTTTCTCTTGAGCCTAAATCAGTTAGTCAAGTCACTTATTTGGACTGAATTAAGACTAAATTTAAAGTTAGTGTGGAGTCATGCTGTAATCCCATGTTTGTTCACTTAAGTCAATTGGGGGTGCTCATTGTTAATCAGTTATTTGTCATTCTGAGTAAGTCTCAGTCAAGGTGAGGCAGTTTTGTATAGAAAACAACTCCATGTAGTTGATACTGACCGTGACTGTGTCCAGTTGGGTCCCAGAGACAACCACAGCTGCCTCTCCTCCTCATTGAGAGTGTCCTGTAGCAGAGTCACAGCGGAAGTGGTCAGGGCAGGACTGGTCACCATCCCCCCCATAGTTGGCCCACCTGTAGTTTTCACCATCTGTAAACACACATATAAGAATCCACATTTAAAACTAGCCCTAAGGTTTGTGTGTTATTCAGGTGTGGCACTCAATATACACTCCTTATTGAATATTAACCAGCAAAAGATTAGCAGAGATACAGTTGAATGGAAATAAACCAGTGTTACACTGTGCATTTATTGGACATTGATGTACACATTACATAAAATCTTGATCTCATACAAGTTCCTTTTTCAACATTCTATGCTGATTTGTCACGAGAGTCATTCTGATCCAATATGTGGTTTTATTGACCTATTTTAACCTAGACACAACAAAAATAACTCCTCTGTAACATATTTGGGGTGCCTTGTTTCAATGTTATTGATGCAACTTTCAGGAATAATTGGCCTTGTAGAGTAAACATCTCAAACTATAAACCTCAAAAACAGCAAAAACAGAGAACTATGGATATCCAGTAGTGCTTGTGAGTACGTTTTTTTTTACAAAAACACATTTATCAGGCACTCAGGTAAAAAAAACAACCTTGCTCCTATAATGCAATCCTATAAAACCACGAGATTCTGCCCATGACCAAATATTCCATGTCCACTACTTGTACGTTCCTACATTCACAGTTCATTCCACACAGTTGCACTCCAGTACCAGAACAGCCTTTTGTGACAACAACATTACACAACTGACATGACACAGTATTTTGACCCGACACATGCTTACAGTTACTTTCCACTTGGTGTCCAATAACAACAATCGCTGTCTTATCCAAGGGTGACAAATGTTATGTAGATCTACTTATCATACAATATTACTTAGCTGATACCATGGATATTTTAAGCTGACTTTTAATCTGATTTGTAGGTGTATAGTAACAGCAGGTGTAACTCTGAGAAAGTGGTCTGACTTACCATGTCCAGAGGTTTAAATACATGATGCACAAGCTCCTCTGACGATGGGTTGGAGATGGTTGATTTCAAACGAGCCTGCAGAAAAATAGATATACAGGCATATTTTTGGTATTGATTGGTAGCAAAATAACCTACAGGTAGAGTTCTGACACTGTGGGTCAATAGGTTTTAATATAGCCATTGCATTGTATACCATTACAAGATACTGGGCATTTGTGGTTCAGGAAAAATAGCACTTACCCATGAATTAGAAACATTTCATAAATACTTTTACTTACTGCATCTTACTCACCAATAAACTGAAGCAATACTTGAACTTCTGAAAGATATCAACAAACTCTTCGTCTGGTGGTGGCTTGGCTTTTGCAGTTAGTAGGTCCTCTGTGGGAATATGTTTGTTAGCTCTCTTATTCTTCTAAATGAAACACCTCAATTTAAATATGCACTATGTAACTTTCCTAGAGAACACATCACCTGCTCCTTTCTCCATGGACTTACATTTTTGCCTGGAATTTCACAGAATGGCATTAAATGTATGTATATATCTAGCATTTATTCGTTTACTCATTTAGAGTATCTTACTGTTTTTGTTTATTCTTATTGCAAGAGAGTTCTCCACTGTACAGACCTAACCTGAAACTCGGTCTGGTGCCATACTGTGGGACATTCCAGGTAAAACAATAAAATGTCCATGGAGACAAACCAGAAATGTTACACAGTGCACTTTTAATACACAAATCTATGTCCTTATTTACCTTCAGCACTCTGCTTTTTGCTCTTTTTCTTCTTCTTCTTCCTCTGGTTCAAGACTGTGGCTGCCTCAGCTGTCTGCTGCAGCTTGGCCATGAAGCTCTCGATGTCATCAAAGCAGTGATTCAAGATACCCTGAAGATAAATATGCCCATTATAAATCTGTCCAGACTTTGCTCACAACCTAATGTAAATAAAATGTTTTGCATATTCCTACCACTTCTCTTTCCGCACGCAGGAGAGCAATATCTGGGCCGTTGACGCCGTTTGCTGTTTTGGGAGAGAAGAGAGGTTTCAGTGCATCCATTTTCATTCATGACTTCCCAGCTTTTGGCATTCCTGTCCCCTTTTTACCCACATCCAGCCCCTGCTACACAACACCCCCTTTACACACATAAACTAACAATGATATCTCTGTGCTGCACCAAGGCCTCCACCACAAACGCCTCTTTCTGTGTGTCCCCCTGGCTTCTTATCATGCCAAATCGCTATCCTCACTTCAAGCACTTTTCCCGCACTAGTGGGGTTTTAAACTATTACCTCTAGGACCAGGATAAGGTGGAGGATTTGCTGGTGGTGGGTTTGGGGCATGTGGGTGAGGAGGAATCGGAATTTCCTGCAGGTCAGTCATGTCTCCAATGCCTCTGAAATATCAAAAAGCATTCATAAATATTTCACGTAAAAATAAGTATGGTGTCATTCATTATTTCACTATTTACATCTCTATCAACCTACCTGGAAAAAAATGTGGTAGTAAGTAGTAAGAAAAATATTAAAACATATAATAGTAAAATATTATACTTGGTTGGCTAGTAGCATACTCCTCTGTGCAATTTTAAACAATTATGAACAGGAACCAATACTGTGATTAACACATTATGAAAGGCTTGAAATCTTATCATACAGATGATCTAAAAGGAAATCTGGCTGTCTGGTTGAGTCTTATTAACATACTTTTCCTCAAATGTATCAATTATACTATTTCATTTGATTCTGCTTTATCTTATTTGAATGATTTGTATATATTTTGAACATTAACAATACAGACTTCATAATTTCGATTAAAAAAAACCAATTAGAAACCACATTTGCACAGGATTGGGCTGTGAACCATTAGTCATCAAAAAAATCTTATTTCTATTGATCAAAGCCAAGCAAACATGGTTACTATGACTCTCTGACATTTCAATCTTAAACCAAACATCTTTCTTTAGACAACCCAACAGGTGCAGACCAAAGGTCAACCCGATTCCTGAAAACATTACAAAAATGTAAATACCTTTAAAAACCAATGGTCCGTCAGTCTCACCACATCCACCTGTCCTTCAACCGTCCTTTAAACGAGAGCTTCAAAGCTTGCTAAAGTCCTAAGCACAGTGGACCACTCATCACTCTCAACTCACTGCTCTTTCTGTCACAAAGGCCTGGTTATCTGTGTCACACCTTCTTGAGTTATGTGTAAACCGGTAAAACGAGTCCCTCTCTCCTCTCTCAGCTGTTTACACTGTCCCCTCTGTCTCTGTATGTGGCTATGGCCACTCAATGGGAACTGTGATTCATTGGGAACATAATAATGGCCAACGAAAGGAGTCACACAGTAAATAGTTTGAAAAACAAATAAAGATCAAATATTGTGAGGTGAGGGATATACGTAATCTTTTTAGACAAGTTAAGAATGTGAATAAAGACAGGTGTATCAATCACATGCCATATCCAACACCAATAAGTATTTGGACAGCATAGACCTCTGCTAGCCTAAATTGCAATGATAAACAACAAAAATGCCACATCTCGCTTATATTTCAAGATTGTTAAAGGTTATTTATGCTGAATGCCCTTCTGCCAGCGAAGCAATATAGGTATGTCACAATATCAAATTTCACAATATTACCATTATTCCTGATTACTGACATCATGACAAAGGGAATGCAATTGTGAAAACATTTTTTTTTTTAGAGAAAAGAAAAAAAGTTTTCTTTTTTTCTTTTCTCTAAAAAATGTAAAATAAAAAACAAACACATTACATCTATGCTTACTTTTTTAACTATAGTTTGAAAAGACATTTTCAGGATTATTATATTATTATTATCATTATTATTATTATTATTATTATTATTACATTTTTTACAATCTAAATATGTTTTTATTTAAAAATATTCTTAATTATCACCTCCTAATAATATGACATAACAACATTTCTTATCAACTAAGAGCTAATAAGCATAAACTTAATATCCTTTATAAACAAATCATAGAGACAGAGGTGTGAAGGTTGTAAACTTACTACACTAGTCTGATTAGAATTCTGAAAGGCGGGTGCACTGTTATTTAAATTCATGGTTTTATGGTAATTTGATCAGTGTGCTGCCCATTTCTTGCAATTGCTTGTTGCTGACTTCTACTAAGACACAAAGATAAGTTATTCTATAAGTGATATTTACAGTACCTGCTTCTGTGGACGTGTTGACCTGAAAGTGCACGTGAGATGTCCTCGCAGATCTGTTCAGCCTGTAGAGATCCAAATGCAGGCACACTTGTAAAATCTGCCGCCATGAAGCCATGACAGAGTTGTTATGTGGTTGTGGTATGTGACTTACCTTCACCATCTCACAGTTAAAGAAGTGAATATCTGGCTTTTTCTGATCGGGACTTTGACACACAAGCAGCAGTAAGGAGGGGAAATGCCTCTCTGTTTTGGAGTCGCAGCGTAGAATAGATTTGAAAGTATACTTCTCCAGCTCATCCTGAACACAATGTTGTAATACAAAATTAGTTATTAACAGAATACAAGAGGACATTATTTAGTGTAGATTTTTGTCAGTTCATGGGTGTTCAGTGACTAAAGCTGCCTGCTTCTTATTCTGCTAAGAGTTCACAATTCACTGTGATTGGTTAAATCCACCTGTCACTCACTGAGAACATTTAGGAGACCAACATGAGGAGTGGGTTGAAAAAAGCATGTTTTTGAGAACATAGCTGGATTAAACAGAGAAACAAGCACAATATGACAATATCACCAAAATAGCATGCCATCACAAGGTTATTTTCACACAAAAAAATACAATTTTAAACAGTTTTCTTTAATTACCTGTTAAAAAGCATACAATGATGTGTAAAATGGTTATGTAGTGTCCCAGGTTATTCTAGTATTTTGTACATTAGATTTACAGTACAAGTTCCCCTTAATTACCTGCACTCTCTTATCCGTAAAAACTGTTTTTTCTCTCACCTGGCTTTGAATGTCCCGTAAAATGACAGAGTCTAACGTAACGTCCAGAAACATCTGTTGACTCCACAACTTTTTATTTTGGGCCAAAAATGAGAGTCGGGCCTGGGCCTCCTCCACACTCTGTACATCTCCGTCCTGGAGTGAGAAGGTCAGGAGGTGCTGCAGAACAAGACAGAAACTGACATTACTGTATTATAAATAATCTGCAGTTAGCTACTTTCTTTCTTGGTTTACGCAAATACATGATTACAGAAATTAAACTTACATTAACAAGATGCCGTGAAATGTTTGTCATCCTTTGAGAATGTCTCCCAATTACCTAAAAGCACAAATGACAATGAAAATCCATGTAGTACATTAATTGGCATCTCCTCTCCCATTACGTCAGCTGATTCTCATTTGTGATTCACTGACATGGGACAACACCACAGTGCAAGAGTACAAGAGGAAGAGCTGCTCAACCAGTTATGCAACAGTACTGTGCACCTCACCATTCAGAGCTCCTCAGACTACATCAAACCTGTCAATGGGAGTAACAAGTAGCGAGTATCACTAACACTCCCTTATTAGCGGTTTCACTGACTAAACTGACATCAGCTGAAACAGTAATATACTGTAGCTGGTCATAATATTTAGTGGCCCAACATCTCTCTAAAAATAATTATACATTTAGTAAACACCCAGAATCATAGTAGATTAAAATATCAAATGATCAAATGAATGGAAAACTAGGAAAACTAAATAAAGTACTGTATTGTTATGATGAAAGTGAACACGCCCTTTGAAAGTCACACAAGAACAGTCCACTCTTGAGCTGTGCATGTAGTGGTACAACTTCATGCTAACATATGCTAGCCATTTTAACAAGTGCAAAAAGAAAAACTATATAAAACAAAATAAAATAAAATCATCAATTACTCATTCACCATGACCATGACAAGACCTCTACATATATTTGCTGTACTTACTATTTAGTTCCAGTCTCCAAAGCACCTGTGTGTGCAGTAGTGTGACTTCACTGCAGGTCACTCCTCACTGTGGTATTAGTACTACAGCAGGCCCCGCCCCTCAGTCCCCACCTCAGAGACTCTGCTCCCCTCTGTGCACTCACCGACATGCAACTACAAACAAAAACACATACAGATTTTTAAATAGGTGTTTTCATTGCTCAAAAATCCCTTGAAAAAACAAAACAAAAAACAAAACAAAACATGTAATTTGGCCTGGTAGTGTCACCTTGATTCACAGCTAATACCATACAATGGAACATTCTAATCAACGAAATTACATCATAAAGTCAAGAAAGTAGCGTTGCCTTCACCAGAAATATGACATAATGCACCTTAATAAAGTAAAACGTTTTGAAGAAAGTGTTTATATTATAGTATATGTATCACCAGCTCCGGCCCAGCCTATAAGCAGACTAAGCAGCTGCTCAGGGCCCCGAGGCCACCAGAGGGCCCCCAAGAGCCCAAATATTTATACAGAAAATAACATAATATATCACGTTTTATTGGGCACAAGGCTTGTGTGTTTACTGTGGCCTAAACATTTGCTTTATATCTATAAAATCAAAATATCTACTACTGCCTACATTTGTTTTTGAGCCGGGCATAGGTGAGTGCAGCTATGTATTTAGACCGGCTAAATAATGTAAATTTAAGCCCACTGTCGCCAACTGGAACACATTAAAATCCACCAGAAACAAAGGAAAAAATGTCTACAATTTTAACAATCTTGACCCCCATTATATTTCTGTCTACTGTTCTCGTGTCTATAGTAGTTGTGACATTTTGGATGTTTTCAGTCTGATGTCGGTCATATAAATACAAATACAATTGGTCAAGGTGATGAGAGCAGGCTCCGGATCTCCAGTGCAGTTGCTTGTGCTCCTTATCCCCTCCCCTTTCAATCAGGGCTCTCTCTCAGTTCAAAAGTTTCATTGAAAGCAACGTCCTCTATTGCTCTTTCATCCTCAGAGGAATCCCAGGAGAAATTTAAGAGGAGTAAATAAAGTGTAACGAATCTCTATAGACCAGTAAAAATGAATAACGTCCATAGGTCCATACACTGATCTACACTTTCTATACCTATATGAGATAGATTGCCTACATAGCAGCTATTTTGCATTACTGCCCAGAAAAAGCATAGTTCTTACATATTTAAAAGTTCCAAATGTGTCAATTTATTTCATGATTACTAATAGAAGAAATACGCGCAGAGGGGGACATCTGGTGACCATTTCAATGTATTGGCATTCATTTTAAGGGACTGCTTCATCAGGCAACATTAGTTTACTCTGGTGGATAAATTAGACTTACACAAACTTTATTACTCCACATGTAAAGTAGCTCATAAAGAACATTAGTTGATGCAGCAAAATAAACCATTTGCAAATTAAAATGTTAGTTAAAGGTGCACTGTGCAACTTTTCTGGTGCAGGGTCCACCAACTGTTTGTGCGTCAGTGTCACTGTCTGTTTTAAGTCGCCTATAGTTGTAACCTTACCTTACATTTTAACCTTACAGTTTATGAGTTAAAAAGTCCCACTGGATACCCCTTTTAGACCACAGTAAGCATAGTCCTCACTCAAATCAGTTTCAATAATGTGTTTTGGGTTTGTTGTTTTTTTCCCCCAAACGTTAATACTGTATGTCAGGGGTGTCCAAACCATGGCCTGTACATTTTTCTTGGCCCTCAGGATTTTTGGTGAATTGGCCCACTTTATCCTGGGGAGTAGGTCTACTTTTTACTGCTACTTTTCAATCGTCTAGTTGAGTACAGTATATCATACTGTCAACCTTTAGATCAAACAATGTTCCAGACCTTGAGAGAAGGTGGACAGATAGTCTAGCTGTGGAATGTCGTGACTAATGTGTGATTGGATGAAGAGAGGCCGGGGGCGGGTCCGTGTGAAGCCGCCGCGCGTCACCACTTGACTTTAATTTGACTCCCAAAACTTTTAGACATTTTCTCCTTTGAACTGTTTCAAGGTATGTTTCATGATATTACTGTATGTCGTATCGGACACCATACTTTACAAAATATTTAAACTTGATCTTTGTGCGTAAATAATAAACCATTTTTGATCTTAGTTTTTCTACGTGGCAGTGCGCGTATGAACCTTTCCCTCTCTGTCCACTGCATGGCTCTATTTACATTAGTGTTTCCTTCAATGTCTCTCATATATTACGGATCACTGTTTTCATTTTTTAAAATCTTTGGTCGTGATTAGCTCTTAAGACAAAGATCATTTGCATTGGAGTTTTTTTAAGCGTGTATTGGTGGGCTATCTGTGCCACGTGTTATGTTTGTAATATGTAAACAGTAATGCACTTTTGATCACAGACTTTAAAACCAAAACAAAAAAACAAACTGGTCAAAATGGTCAAAGTGGTCAAATGCACTGTTGTAGATGTTTGCTCACTTGCGTGTGGAAATAGGTGATCAGTTGCTATAATAAATCATGATCTTTCATTATTATGTTGCATTTATGTGACATAGTTAATCTGGTGTCTGTTCAAATAGGCTTATAGATGACATACTCATTTTAAATGAATGGTAGACGCTGCGCATGTGCTTACACCCAATTGGTTAAACCCCCACTATTACTGGATAGTTGTCGCTAAAACAAACTCAAAGCTTAGTTTTATTGTTAGTACGTATGCTGTTAAAGGCGATGTCCTTGAACGCCACTTACAGTAGGTGTGGTTTGTGCTGTATTGCATCAAGCGGAAGAGGTGTAGTACCAGATAAAGGCATGGATAAAGGCTCGAGAACGCGGGTTCTTTGGCCATATTTTTTATATATATGTCTATTGGTGACAGCTATTCTCTCGTAGGCTTCTTTGCTTTAAATATTTTTTCCTGCAACCATGCTTGTGCCAACCAAGAAGATGTATTGGCTCTACATTCGCGCGTAATAAGTTGGTAGTAAGATTCCCCGATTCCCGGCGCCACACGTGTTCTTGAAGGATTCACATCACTGTTGTCTACGTTTGATTGTTGTTAAAGAGTTTCCTCTAAAGAACCTCTCATTCCACGACGTCTTTTTGTGAACAAGGTTAGTTTAACATGTTTTGGGTTTAAACACGGAAGATCTCTGTGCGCGTAAAGACAAAACCCATTGAAACGCCATTATTGGGATTATCTCAGCATGGTCTAGATGTCGCTAACGTATAGATCATCAGCGTGGATCTATAATATGAACTGAGTACGACCTTATTATACTTCTATGATATATTTTATATTTCGAAGAACACGGTAATGAAGCGGTGTTACAGTTCTACTACTAACAAGGGATTTTTCCTGACAATTAAATGTGTTTAACCATCTGATGGGAATGATCATATTTACAAATACAACCGAGCGACTATAATGTGTCAGAACATACCTTGTAAAATAGTGTGTTACCATTATATCATTAATTTTTAAAAGTTGTCATTTCAGAGATGGAGAAGCAGCCCTTGCCTAAAGATGATGACCAGACTGAGACTGGAGCCTATGGGGGTGAAGACAGGCAGCAGGACCCTGAGCCAGCCGCACGAGCGGGCTGGAACAGTAAAATCGAGTACTTTTTGGCTCAAGTGGGCTTCAGTGTGGGTCTCGGGAACGTGTGGCGGTTTCCATATTTGTGCCACCAGAACGGAGGAGGTGAGGGGCTATTCTTGTTGACCAGTGAGAGGGTGTGATGTAATAGGACACCTCTTTTTGCTTCTACACAGTCCAGCATGTACAGTATTTACTTAGTATAGGTAGAATCTCCAGGTGACAGTTTGGTTGTAAAATAAGGTAAGTACTCAAAAATAAAGATGCAGTTTTAACTTGAATAGTAAGATATTAAAGGTACAAAATGCAACTTTCACCTGTATGATCCGATAGCAATAGAAAAGTTAAAACCATACGTCCCATACTATTGATTTGGCTAAAAAGCTACATACTGTGGCTTTAAATTAAATAAACATATATAACAGGTTAATAGAAATGTATTATTTTTCAGTTACTATATATTACTTTTTCAATTGAAACCGGGTTACACATATTTTATCAATTAACCTCTGTTAAGTGTGACGCAGGTCGTTGTGTTTACATAATATTTTTCTGTTGCTTGAGATCTGTTGGGGCTGCTGAAAATAGGACCATGTTTAAGAGCTTTAAGTGCCATGTCCACAATAAACACAATTTAAATGTATTATAAGAAGTAAAACCACAAGTTGTGGGTTTAATGTTCACTTCAGTTGATACACAGATATTTATTGTATAAAGTAACTTGGTCCTCTCTTCAGGAGCCTTCCTCCTCCTGTACATTCTGCTGATGCTGTTGGTGGGTATCCCTCTGTTTTTTCTGGAGCTGGCTGCAGGACAGGCTATCAGACAAGGCAGCATTGGTGTGTGGGAATACATCTCCCCAAGGTTGTCTGGGATCGGCTACTCCAGCTGTGTGGTATGACACATTCTCAATTTACTTTTCTATATTCACTATGTTGGTTGTCTTGCAAAAGCATTGTAGATTTGCATACTAATTGTTATGTTATACATTATACACAGACATTTAATTACCTTTGCCATTTATCTTTCAAAAATAAAGTTTTTAGTTCATAGCTTAAGTCATAATTTTGTTCTTTTTTAGAATCAAAATTGGCCTTCTGTTTATGCGGTGTTTTGGTGCTTTTATGTATCTTAAATGTCCTTTTGCTGTTCCCAGGTATGTTTCTTTGTTGCTATTTACTACAATGTAATTCTTGCCTGGAGCCTCTTCTACATGGGGAACTCATTCCAGTACCCTTTACCTTGGGAACAGTGTCCAAATGAGGCCAATACTACTGGTAAATACTCCTCTACAGCCAACCACACATACATTTATGGGAGGTGTTTCACTAAAGATGTTTTTGTCTCTATTTGCATAAAAGAGTGTGAAAAGAGTTCTCCCACATCATACTTCTGGTACCGTAAAGCTCTGGATATCACTGACTCAATTGATGAAACAGGCTCGTTCAACCCTTACATTGTGGGCTGTCTGCTGGGGGCCTGGGTCATTCTTTGCCTGGGAATGTTCAGAGGAATCAAAAGTTCTGTCAAGGTACTGCACTAATCTGGTCTGACTTCTTAGCACTGTTTATTGAATGCACCATTTTTATCTCATCAAATCTGTGTCATGTGGTGGGCTTATGTTTGTAGTGTTTGTGGAATGTCAAGACTTAACCAATTATAAAGCCCCACACCTAAATGTTTAGTTTTACTACTCTACTACTACAGTTTAACAAGGATTCTAAGGTAATGTAGTGATTAGTATAGCGTTTGGCATTTGAAGTATAGAATGAAGTACAGACTAGTTGAAACAATCTTTTTTTTATTTTAATTTTTTTATTCAATGGCACAGTAAGATGTACATGTTTGCAAGCCAAGCCATATTGCAATAAATGTTGCAGCCATTATTACCTGCTTATATTGTCATTATACTCTTTCTACTTTGCAGGTTATGTACTTCTCTTCCATATTTCCATATGTGGTGCTGTTTTGTTTCCTTGTCCGTGGACTCATGTTGGACGGTGCCATGGAGGGCATCACTCATATGTTCTACCCAAAGGTACACTGCTGTATTGTCTGTCTCATAGTCTCATAGTGATAACAAAAAGTTTATATTTGCTGAAAGTTTTCTTTTTGAATTTCCAGCTTGAAATTTGGGGCAACATACAGGTCTGGAGACAGGCTGCCACCCAGGTGTTTTTTGCCCTTGGTCTGGGCTTTGGGTCCATTATTGCCTACTCGTCCTATAATCCTAAAAACAACAACTGCCATAGAGACGCTTTCACTGTCTCCTTCATCAACTTCCTGACGTCAGTCCTGGCCACTCTGGTTGTATTTGCAGTGCTAGGCTTTCGTGCCAAAGACAAGGTCAAGGAATGTATCTCTAGGTATGTATATTATGTTATTAAATAATCTGATTTGTACATGATTAAACCTCTTTGTTAAAAATGCTTTTGTTTTCTCAGTAATATGAGGCAATTGTCTGAGGCATTTGACAATGGGATGGTCAATGTAAGCATCATGCCAAAATTCAACATGTCAGATTTGAGTTCTGTGGCTCCTGAAGACTACACTTCCTGGTTTTTAAAATATGGCAGACAAATCCCAGGAAATTTAACTGAGTGCAGCTTGGAGAAGGAGATGCAAAAGGTAAAGCATCTCCTTCTCCAATATAACATGATTTTCCTTTGGGGAGATTTTTATTTTGAATCTCAATTGAAAATGACATACCTTTGTTATTGTTTGTTGAGGGTGTGGAAGGTACTGGTTTGGCCTTTATAGCATTCACTGAAGCTATGACGCTGCTTCCTGGTAGTCCTTTCTGGTCTGCCTTGTTCTTCCTCATGCTGCTCAACCTGGGACTCAGCACAATGTTTGGTACTATGGAGGGCATTCTGGCCCCACTGAGTGACCGCTTTCAGACACTGGCCAATAACAAGACAAAACTCACTGGTAGGACCTTGTTGCAGTTGCTTGATTTTGGTGGTGTCTACTCTATGGATTTTAGAGGCTGATGTGTGACTGTTCTTCTAGTGTTCAGCTGCATCATTGGCTTTCTGATTGGCCTGCTCTTCACTCAGCGTTGTGGAAACTACTTTGTCACCATGTTTGACGACTACTCTGCCACTCTGCCGCTCATCATAGTGGTGATGTTTGAGACCTTCAGTGTGTCATGGCTGTATGGAGCCGATAGGTGAGTTTTAGTGCTACCTGAAAAAGGTGGTTAAATAAGCCTGGAAAATCTAACATTGGTATTATGTAGGTTTCTTGATGATTGTGAGGGGATGCTTGGATGGCGGCCACATGTTATCTACAAATACTTTTGGAAATACATTTGTCTGCTATCAATGGTGGGTCTGCTGTTGGCTACAACAATCCGCATGTTTATTAAAAGACCAACGTACATGGCATGGAATCATGAAAAAGTAAGGAAATAAAATTTCTAATGATAGTAATACTTGTATTATTGTTACTAATTGATGATACATTGGTTATCCAGGCCTCTGAGGAGTACCTAGACTATCCTGATTGGGCATTGGCTGTTCTGGGTTTGCTGATCATTTTTGCCATGATGCCTGTCCCTCTGTGCTTCATCTACTCAATGTTGCAGGACAGAATGAGGCGATTGTCTCAAGATGGAGAAAATACAGCGTACAGCATGGTCAGTACAGATGACAAGTGTGAGACTCCCCTCACTGACCTATCAGAACTGGAGCAAAGAAATGGATCTGCAACCATGTACTTGTAAATCTGTTACAGATTCTTTGTTACTCTACATCAGAAGTCTCCAACCTTAGCCTGTAGCTCCTCAAACAATTTAGGAATACATTGTCCTAAATAATTGAAATCTGATTACCAGTAATCACATGTCTATTATCATAATAAATGTACAATTTAAATGTCTAATTTTATGCATTGATACATTGATGTATGGGTTATGTTTATAGGCATCTAAATATACCCCATCTAAAGCTATAGTTCTTACCTTTATATCAGCTTAATTTCGTGGAACACCTAAAAGGAATAGCTCTCTGCCATTTACGTTTTGTAAAAGTAGCTCACCGGGGGGGAAAGGTTGGAGACTCCTGCTCTACAGGATTGTGGTTTTAGATCAGATTTTTTCAGTAATTCTTCTTAAGAATAAGCCATAACACAATGTTACTGCAGTTTGCTGTAACAATTTGTTCTTTTTTTTTACCTCATTTTGTTTTTATTCTGTTGTTCAGTGATTTGAAATGTGCTTTGACATTTCAAACCATTTGGAGAAAAATTTACTAGTAAATCCTTCCCATTCAGGAGGATAATATTTTCCACTATCACAACTCTAAATACTTTTCCGCACAAGAAATTCTGAAATGTTCTTGGGTATCTCTGGTGTAGATATATCATCCAAAAAATCCTGCTGTTAGTAACAGGAAAATGTGTGAGTTTGTACTGTGTGCTGAGACTCAGACCTCTTGCTTCACACTGACACTATTGTTTTGTGTATTCATAACAGTGAGAACTGGAACATGATCACTAGAGCACAGACCCATTGTATAGCCAAGAAGATGCTAAAGATTATAGCACACTAAATTACAGTATTATTTGTGAACCACATTGAACCGTGTTTGCAGCTTTAACAATCCTCATGAGCTGTAAAGGTTTCATGTCTTCTTTTGAGATCACAAACAAAATTTGTAATGTGTTACTAGAATTAGCACAAATAGCGCATATTAGCAGAACTGCTTTGGTAAATATCATATGGACACTGTTGAGAATAGTGTCTAATGTAATAAATGTATAAATAAAGGAGCATTAACATGGCCCAGAACAAAGCGTAGGTTAATAATACATTGTTTTAAACAAATTATTTTTAAACTTAATGGTTGGATTAAGTTTTGGTTGTTGTACTGTAATATCCCTGCTGTCTGTTAGATTTAAATTATGTTGAATGTACAATATAAAGTGCCTTCTGCTTTTTACTGATGATGAATCTTTGATGTTACCACATTCCAACACACAGTATGTATAGTTTTCATGACCAACCCTTTACCTTAGTATAGTTGTCTTGTAGATTTGTTTGCAAAAGGAGAAATGAAAACAAAAATGTAATATATTGCCTTGTAATATTTGTATGGAGTTTTTAATAAATAAATTTTGAGCAGCTGAACTAGTTGTAAAATTATTTCAAAAGGAGAAATGAAAAAAAAATAATAATATAATGCCTTGTAATATATGTATGGAGTTTTTAATAAATACATTTTGAGCAGCTGAATTAGTTGTAAAATTATTCCTTTGGTGTGGTTCAGTATTGTTAATTGCTGCAACCTACACCTGGGATAGTGAACTTCATGCTGGACAAATGGGGTAAGTTACACATGTTACACCTCGTGCTATTTCCAGGATTGCATCTGCCTGGGAAAGTTTGGGCACCTGAACATAAAACCGTGTTATCATAAAGTTTGGAGAAACAGTTGGACATTGAAATAGTTTAGTGTGTGTAAAGTTTTTTAGCTGTAGCCTCAAACTTCAGGTGGTCTAAAGGAGAACACTGAGGATTTTGCTCAGGCCAATGACCTTTAATAGCACTGATATAAAAGGATTATTATGACTTGGTTCTATATTTTCTCATAAAGCCTAATGTCCTTGTAGTTTTTGCTCCATAATAGACTACCCCAAGACAAAATACACTTCAATTTAATTAATTTACAAAAATCAAACTAACTTCCAATGTAAAATAAATATAACCTATAAATATATCCAGTTGTATGTAAATCCACAGTGAGCAGCTTCACAAAGTTGTCAATAGAGGGCGCTGTTGTTCTCAATTCATGCTTTCATCTTTACTACTCCACCCTGCAGTTTAGATTTATTATTTAATAGAGTTCCAGGCCAGCAACAACTATAAACACAGTTAAAATTATCTTAAAGGTAACAAGTATCTTCCTTTGCTAAATCATATATGTGTGTAATGAATGGTTTCGCTTCTTCTGGTCCTGTCTCGGTGTATATTGCAGGTGTCCCATTGGAGATACAAGGTGTCTAGAGACTTCTGTCGTCTTGGATGCAGTTTTCATTTTAGTCAATTGACAAGATAGAGAGCACGGACGACATAATAGCTACACATTGGGGTAAGTAAAGACAAATACAGCAGGAATTAAGACTAACTTTACAAGATTTATTGTTGTGATTTGTTTGCAATATTATTGCTGAGTTGCAAATACAATTACAGATATAATGTCACACATCCTATTTTGTTTTTTTCAGGTTGTTTTAGAAGCAAACATGGCAGGTGCATCCACTATTTATCTCTTGCTGCTCCTTCCTCTTTGCACTTTGCAGTCTGAGGGTCAAATAAATCTCCACAAGGGCCAGGCTGCACCCCCGCCTCCAGCACAGCTCCGAAACGTGTTCAACCACAATCAAAACCCACATGTTAACACCAAAGGTAAGTCTTATTTAAAGACAGAAGTAATTGTGGATATAAGCTCTATTCTCTTCTATTATTTTAGGTTCGGACAATGACATGACCAAAGTGGGGCTTTTCATTGCAGCCTCCATTGGGATATTTGCACTGATGGCTGCTGTTTACTGCATCTACAATCGGTTTTATACCAAGCTGCAATATCAGCACATGCAACTGAACGATGACCCAGGTACTTTTTATTGGTTAATTTAGGCAACAGTTTTAATATACATTTGTGAAAAACATTTAAAAACTACTTGACCTCCATACACTACTCACTAATATTATTATAGCGCTGTGAGGAAACCAAAAAAGTTAACAATGGGCTGACTGTAATATCATCACAGACTTCTTGTAATTTACAGTAAAACTAGGAAGGTACCATTTTAATGATAAGTAGGCTACAAGGTATTGTAGCTTTTAATAGCTGCTAAACACAACTAGATCAACATATGGAGATGTGGGTGATGGTGCACAAATGTAACTATATTTAAAGGTGCACTATGTAACTTTCCTGAATAAGAATAGCATCTCCATAGAGATAAGCAGGTTGTACAGAATAGTTATATATTGCACATGTAAATTGTGGTCAAACTTCTTTGTGAAAGCCTGATTTCGTCAGAGCTTAGAGGCTGAATAATGCACAAAATAGTAAATCAACTTTCAGCATCTGGTAAAGAGCTAAATAAGACTAATGCATTATTATTATTTAAATAAAAATAATTTTAACTAATTAATCCAAAAGGCATCACTATCATGCCAAGTATGATTAAATAAAAGGGATCAAGATGTTTGGAGGAGTAAGGTGTTGAATTAATCAATATACACAAACTAACATCTAAACATTTTGTAAAATAGTGTTAATGATTATATTAATATTTGTATAGAACTTTATTAAAATTAATATAAATGTGCTAAATGACAAATTCATTGAATAAATTCTACTAATGTTGAATTTTGTTTATCTTCAGCCATCCCTAAATAGTTAGAAATGTATGACTTTTAATAATCCATAAGACTAGAGCAAAACATATATAATGTGTTTTTACCATACATTTTAGTTTATGTAGTGATAAAAATGTTTTGTTTCTCCAGATTTCCCGTCAGATCCATCTGATCCTCCCCCACTCTTTTTCCATGGCTCCACCTTCTCCAGTGCCTCAGATATTCAAAAGTCTGGATATGGCTCCCTGTCTGACGCTCCCTCCATCATCTCTATACCCCCCACCCTGTCCCCTCTCTCCTGCGCTATGCCCTTCCCACCCCCCTTCCTCTCCTCTCACTCTCTCAGGACCATCTCAGCACAGGACTTGCAGAAGAGCTGCGTCTGACTGCATTAAGTGAGCTCACAACACATCCATTTAACACAACTTCTGTTGTGGTTTGCTTACTCACGCCATGGTTTATTTTGTAAAGTTGAATCAGAGATAATAAAAATCATTGTTACCTGTGTTTTGTGTATATTTTTTTCCACAAAAAGTTGTTTACATATATATATATATATATATACACACACACACACACACACACATACATATACACCTATACATATACACACACACACAAGAGTCGTTGAGGAATATCCCAAGAAGTGTCGGCTAAGTATTATTTAAGAATGCTGCTTGTATCACTCTGTTTACCCTTATTTTCCATCCTGAGCCGGGGTGTGCCAATAATAGCCGCTGCTCGAGTGGAGAATGGACAGGAAGTGACATGCACCTTCCACTCACTCACACACTTGTAGAGATTAGCGCGCGGACTGCAGTAATCTGGTTTCAGGACCACGGCCAGAGCCACCGCTTGGCCATGTATCCTGGCGAAAGTTGGGAACTTTATTTGAATCTTTGTAGAATCTGGACTGGAACAAAGTGGACTTCCGACCATGTCTGCAGGCTTTGGTGTATTTAAATATTTCTGAGCGGACAAACCAAACCATTTGTTTGGTTCAGCGTTTTACTTTTGACTTTACGCGTTTATACCTTTCTGTGAAAAGCACGGAGCAAGAGGCGAGTCTGTGCGCTCACACGGGAGTGCGCGCACACTGGACTTTAGTGGGATCCTGGAGTCAAAAAAATGGAATTCCGACAGGACAGGTTAAAGGCAGTAACTGCCAAGACTCTCGGAAAAATATATGGGTATGTATTACTTTTTATATATCCCAGACTTGCACTAACGCTGTGCGTAAAAGTTTAAATGTATTGCCACTATGTTTCTAAACTGGTGCACCAGCAGACGAAGTCCTGTTGTACTGATGGAAACACACCCCGATAAAAGGGCACCTCGCCTTTCCTGAAAATATCACTTAATAGGCCAGCGCATTAATTTAATTTAATAGCGTTTCAGTCAGACAATGCCCTGTATGCTGCAGGTATAGGTCCCAGGAGTTTAGGCCTACTCTGTCCAGTATGAAAATCCAGCCTAATGGCTATGGAAATCAAAAGTAGTAGCCTTCGTGGAAAGTGCTTGAGACGAGCTTGTGCTCATCCATCTATAATATCAATATACCCCTTCCTGTTTTCAGCAACTGCTGCTTATAGGATTAGGTAAACTTTGATTCTTGGGTATCAATGGATTTTTTCACTCCAGGAATCACTCCTCAGCCCTGCGATGTGCACAAAGGTCATATACGCTCGAGGACAGTTTGGGCGCTTGCGCAAAGTCAATGGGATCATTTTGGGCACTTCCATAAATGAAGGAACACAAATCAAAGTAGAGTCTTGTAGAAAAGCCTGGCTGAATGTGTGTTAAGTCTTGTGGCCTAATGCAGGGGGTATTGATGGGTTCCCTTTCTTTCTCTTGGGATTTGATGCTGCGTCTAAACACTTAAATCCCCTCCAGAAATAGATCCTGTTCTCCTCCAAGCTGTCGGCCCACGTAAATCCCCGTAGGCCCGTGAACACCTTGGGACGCCTCTCTCTTCCTCTCGCTCTTGGGTTAAGTAGCCAAGTAGCTCGTCCTATCACAACGTCCCTCCCCCCTCCGGCTCCAGATTACTAACCCGCCACACAAACCGTCACCCTCCTATGAGCTTTCGTTTCCGGTGGGAGCATGTGCCCGCAGGTGCTTCGCTGGGACACGGGTGTCGTGCGTAACGGGAGGAGCTCTGCACGCAACCTGCCTGCACCTGCAGCAGAAACTTCAGTCAGCGCTTGGAACATTTCAGCAGTCTCAGACAGATACTCTGTTTGACTTTCAAAACTGACATATGTATTCTATTGTAATATTTATCAAAAATGGAAAAATAATGAGAAAACAGATGCTTGCATTATTAGGCTTATTATAATTTGGTTACAGCAAGACTGTTTTTATGGCAAAAAAGGTTAACATTTTGACTTATTAACTTTATAAATTTTTAATTTATTTGTGAGATGTGGTTCCCTCATCAAAGAAACAATGTTGTCCTTTTTTGCCCCTCAAATAAAATACAGGCAATTAAATTTGCTATGTATACCTGAATCATGTTCTTTTAAAACAATGTCTTTTCCATTAGTTACAGCAAATGTATATTATTTCATAGCTCTTGAGACACTGCAGTTAGCTGTTCTAACATTAAGTTGTCTGACATTCAAAAAGAGGCCTATGCTATATTTCTTATGCTCGTTCTTGTAGGGCAGGTCCAACTGTTCAGGCTGTGCCCTTGATGCATTGATTTGGTGACTATGGGAGAGACAGACGAGGTGTTCAGAGCTCTACATTTAAACACTTCTCAGTAGTTGCAGCCTGACCTTTTCTCATTCAATTCAAAAGACACCTGGTAGCTTGCCTAGAGTAGTGGGGTTTGTAATTTAACCATTAAAACAGCTGCATGTTCTTTACAAGCAAATGTATAAATAAAAAATAGCTAATGAATTAAATGTTACATTGGTGGCTAAAAGGATTCAGGCTTTGAAAGCCAGATCAATACAATGATGATAAGAAGTCCAAAAATGGCTTGATAAAGGTTGGAGACAGGAAGAGTGAGGAGGGAGGTCCAGCTGGGTAAAAATAGTTCATGTAAGCCAGAGATGTAAATAATTCATATTTAAAATCATTAATACTTGATCATTGTTGAAGACTGAAGCCCTGCTTACAGTATAACTAATGGACCTGCTTGTATAATTGGCACTTTGGGACCAGGCTTTATTGTGTTTTTTCCACAATTTGTGCTATTTCACAGACAGCAGATTTCAAATAATATTTGTAGAATCTGTACACAAGATTTAAACATATGAACATATTTTTAAGTTTTATCAAACATGTAAGGTGGTAAAATAGATAAATGCAGCTTTTATTTATGTAATTAGGCACTATCACTATTAAAGGATTCAAAAATAATGTTTTTTGATGATGGCTGCATTAGGATCTAAATACCCATCCCATAAGTGCACTGTACAACACTGTGACTATAAATTACCTATTTGAACAATGTAAGCAGATAAAACAACCAACCAGCCAACAGATTCACTTAATTTTACTTAATTTAATTACGTAAATAGTGTTTTGTTTTTGGATCAGATTTAAAAGAGGCCTTTTTTAAATAAAGGTTTGATTTAAACTTCATGTGTACCAGTCCAGTATTTTCATGCTAAAACTGTATTTATTTTAACTGAAATATGTGTATTCAAAACAGGGATTGTGAAAATGCAATGTATCATAGCAAAACTCTGACAACCCCTTAATAAAAGGTGTTTTAATTGTTTTTATGGCTGGTATCATGTCACAGTCCTGTTATAAATTATGCAGGTCTCAGTGGGCTACAGACTCCACTGCAGTGGAGATACAGGAGACGCCTCTGTCTGAAACTTGATCGTTGTTCAGATGACCACCGCTGGAACAGCCACGCTAATGCTTTGTTCTGAACAGCTATATTACTGTTCAGTCTGCTATTTTAGGTCCCCTTTCAGACTCCGGATTCCTGTGTTCCAATGTCATCTACATTGACAATACTGGGAGTGCATAGGGTTGGAATCACCATTTTCTGTGGAAACATACTCTAGTAATCGACAAGTGTTTGCTTATTCTTTGTTTTTTAAGCTGCGCTTATCTCAGGTAGAGATAAACTTCATTTATTATTACACCGCTCTTCAGTTGTGAAGGCAGACAGTTCAGCAAGCTGTGACAGACTGTGGACTGGACAGCAGTGAACAGCCTTTTCAGGAGCTCAAAACAGGTTTTATTTTTTTATGTGAGGAAGCACTCACACAAATTTACATGCTTATTATTTGAGTGGGATCTATGACACCTCAAAATATGATCAGTAAGTACAGTCTGTACAGCAATACTGCTGGACAAATAATGTCATCTTTGCTAACAATTTTTAAAATAGAAAATAATTTTTTGTTTGATGCTAGCTCAGACAGATTTGGCAAAAATCTCTATTACAACTCTTTGGACCTTTACTAAAATCATGTTTAAATGTTGGTACTAGCTTGTGAGGTAAAAGTGACAATTCAAGTGTCACTTGTGTTTGTGCAGGGCTCTTGAGAAGAAGCAGGAGAATGGGGAGACCATCGAGTTGTCGGCAGAGGGTCGTCCGGAGCTGATCGAGGAGAAGGAGCTGCCTGTCATTGACTGCACATGTTTTGGGTTGCCACGGCGATACATCATAGCCATTCTCTCAGGCATCGGCTTCTGCATCTCTTTTGGCATCCGCTGTAACCTCGGGGTGGCCATCGTCAGCATGGTCAACGAGCACACAGTCTTCAGGGATGACAAGGAGTATATAGAGGTGAGTGAACTACAGGGCACATATTATGTTAGAATTGGTTGCAAGAAGAAGGGCCCCTAACTTCTGCCAAATTAAAAAGCAGTTTGGACACGAGGAAGGAAATGATTTGCATTGGAAACTCTTTTATTGTGGTACTGGGTGATTCTATCTCTGTTATGAATTTAGATGAGATTGGTTATAAAAATGTTCCCTTTTCAAATGTTACTATTGTGGTAACAGCCACAATGAATCCTCTAACCTATCTTTTACATGTTCTATCAGAAAGCTGAGTTTGAGTGGGACCCTGAAACAGTGGGAATGATTCATGGTTCATTCTTCTGGGGGTACATAGTGACCCAGATCCCAGGAGGCTTTATATGTCAAAAGTTTGCAGCCAACAGGTAAGAAACAAAAGTAGAAGCATAGCTTCATAAAAAGCCCAGTAAATAGTGAAATTATGAACTGGAACTTGATTAAACTTCAATAATAAAAAAGTGTTATGTTTTACCAGTAAAATCTGGATGAGGAAAAATGTGATCTTTCTTTTCTCTTTCAGAGTATTTGGCTTTGCTATAGTGGCCACTTCTTGCCTGAACATGCTCATCCCCTCAGCAGCAAAAATGCACTTTGGCTGTGTAATCATTGTGAGGGTGTTCCAAGG
Organism: Periophthalmus modestus; assembly: GCA_019594935.1. Classification (NCBI taxonomy): domain Eukaryota; kingdom Metazoa; phylum Chordata; class Actinopteri; order Gobiiformes; family Gobiidae; genus Periophthalmus; species Periophthalmus modestus. Next base: position 12,742,852 of record JAIEZT010000304.1, on the reverse strand, counting down.
ACTTGTGGAGGTATTCTGGACATTGTGAAGCTTATTTGGTTTATTTGGTTTATGTGGTGGGGACAATGTATAATTATAAACACACATGGGCTCATTTCCATCCGTTGTCCCACATTGCTTTTCACATTCACATTCTCATTCATATACTAGCATAAATTAAACTGAAGACAATGTAAAATGTCTTGCTCAAGAATGGAGAATCTGAGTGGGAAAGTGGTCTTCTTACCACTGAACTACTGTTGCCCCACTATGGCACCTGGTATTCCCAGTGGTCTCCCATCCTAGGGCGACCAGACCCTACCCTGCTTAACTTCCAAGATCAGGCATTTTCTCAAATTGTTATGAACGCCTTCTTCTTGAACATTCAGTATTTTCTTATATTTTAGGGAGTCTCGTACCCCGCCTGTCATGGTATTTGGGCAAAATGGGCACCGCCCCTTGAAAGAAGTCGTTTGGCAACCACAGCATTTTGTGGTAAGTCTTATGAACAAATGTCTGAAATTTCCTCAAGCCTGGCATATTTAATCAGCACATATATTTACCTATAATTTCCCTGTGTGTAGGGTCTTACGCAGGAGCTGTGATTGCCATGCCTTTAGCTGGGGTCTTAGTCCAGTATACAGGATGGTCTTCTGTGTTTTATGTGTATGGTAAGAATAATTCACTCTTTCGTTGCCACCAATGTCAAACAGAAAATCTAGAGTTTGTTGCTTTGTTAGATTACATCTGTTAGCAAAATAGTAGTTAAGGTTTGGAACGGTTTTAGGTATTGAGATTAAAAACACATAGCTAGAGTTAACTTAACTGAAATGAATATCGTCAAATCTAACATGTCTGACAGCCCTGATTCATGAAAAAAGTTATACAAATAATAAAATAATAATACAAATATTGATTAATAACTTCAAATTATTTTCAGGGACCTTTGGTGTTATGTGGTACTGTTTTTGGATTCTGGTGTCATATGAGAGTCCAGCAGCACACCCCACCATCACAGAGGAGGAGAGGAAGTACATTGAAGAAAGCATTGGAGAATCTGCCCAGCATGCAGTTACAGTGAGTACACAAAACAAATGCACAGCTATTTTCTCTCTTTTCCTCAACTAATCTTTGTAAATATTTTAATAGAAATTCAACACTCCATGGAGATCATTCTTCACATCTATGCCAGTATACGCCATTATTGTGGCAAATTTTTGCAGAAGTTGGACATTTTACCTGCTTCTTATCAGCCAGCCTGCTTACTTTGAGGAAGTGTTTGGCTTTGAGATTAGCAAGGTAATACTACTCCGGGCATAAAAACACAACAATGTAATTAAGTTGAATTGTAATCACTGTCTGTATATTATCAGGTTGGCATTGTTTCTGCTCTTCCACACTTGGTTATGACCATCATTGTACCAATTGGTGGACAAATTGCTGATTACCTTCGATCCAATCACATCATGACAACAACCAATGTCAGAAAACTCATGAACTGTGGAGGTAAGGAGGATTCAAATATCTTAAAAATAGAAGTGGGCAGTTTGTAAGTATTTTTGCAGCATGAAGGAAAATATCCAGTAAACCAAACGAGTCCTGGTCTATTTTTGATGATGCAAAAGAAATCAATAGGTGAGTGAAATGGAGAGGCAGAGTGTACTGATCTGTTTGTGGGAAGCAGCGTCAGTATCAGGCCAAGTAAGGTCGTGGCTCTAACAAGAAATCATTAAATGGCAAAAATGAAATGGTCTCCTAGCTAATAAAATTACATCTGAGATCTGAACACACTTTTATTTCATATTTTGTCTCTGTGTTGTTCAGGCTTTGGGATGGAGGCCACACTGCTGCTGGTGGTGGGCTTCTCTCACACAAAGGGAGTGGCCATTACGTTCCTGGTGTTGGCAGTGGGCTTCTCTGGCTTTGCTATTTCAGGTTGAAGCAGTCTTTTAAAAGTTCTGCACATTAAGAGTGTTGAGGTACAACATGCATGAGACTAACAGTACAAATGTGTTTCCTTAAAGGTTTCAATGTGAACCACTTGGACATTGCGCCACGTTATGCCAGTATCCTCATGGGCATCTCCAATGGTGTGGGCACTTTGTCTGGGATGGTGTGCCCTTTAATTGTCGGTGCCATGACAAAGCACAAGGTAAGATCAAGCATGGCATAAGACAGTGCATGAAACACACAGAAGGGGGCAGTAAAGCCCTGAACTAATAGCAGAGAAAGTTATACCTCATTACTGACAGGGTCCTCTGAATTTTAGTCCACAAAGACTGTGCAATGATGCACAGAAGTAACAATTTTAAATGTAACAAGTATCATGTTGACTGATTTATCCAACATTCATAACATAGTTTTTCTGTTAAGCAAAAGATGGGCCATTGCCTTGAAAAGTAAACATGAAATCAGACACCGGGTGGCGCTAAAGCCACTTAAATCTTCCTGAACATATATTTATGCAAATAGATCTGTTTCAGTCTGTGGCTGTTTTTTCCTAAAACAAACAGAGGAAAGACTTCTGTGCTCGTGGGGCGGATATGCTGCCGTTCACATCAGATGTTCAACACAAGACTCCACAACTTTGCTTCTCTACATTTAAACTTAAACAGCTCAGCACAAAAGATATTAAAGTAAAATGTACCCATGTTGCATTTGTTGTGAAATAAATCTAAATAAATAAACAAATCAATAAAAGTACTGCCAAATGTTTAATCCCAACATGTGACCAGTCAGTCAGTCAGTCAGTGCTAATAATATCTTTTACCCTTTTTCACTGTTGTAGACTCGTGAGGAGTGGCAGGGTGTGTTCCTCATCGCTTCCCTAGTCCATTATGGAGGAGTTATATTTTATGGTGGGTCCAAATTCTTACAATAACTGTTAACCATAAACAGCGATCACATGATTCTTACTGTATTGATTATATTCCCTGTGATGTAGGCATCTTTGCATCTGGAGAGAAGCAGTCATGGGCCGAGCCAGAGCAGACTAGTGATGAGAAGTGTGGTATCCTGGACGAGGATGAACTGGCCAATGAGACGGAGGAGCTGTACCGGACCAGCGGCGGAGGGGGGTATGGAGCTATGGACCAGGGAGCTGATCCCAACGGAGGAGCACCTGTGTCTGGAGGGGGCTGGGTGGCCGACTGGGACAAAACAGAAGAGTATGTACAACCAGAAGCCAATAACTATACTTATACGGGAGAACAGGAGTCAACATAAGATTGGGCCCAGTCAGACTTTTACACATTATGAAGCACTGAGGAGACTGTTTTCACTATTGTACCTGGACCTTTTTGAGGCCGCACACTGGAGGCAAAGACTGTAGTCAGATTTTTGTGTTTGTGTGTGATTGTTTAACTATGAGTGAGACTTTGTGTGGCAGACAAAATGTCTTTGAGCCTTCCTACAATCTCACAAAAACATTGGATGCTCTCCTTTTTTGAAAATCTGAATCCTAATATCTTAGAAAATCTACTGGTTAACATTGTTGGAGTCAGTTTAATGCCTCTTGTATTTGTTTGATCTCACAAAATCACTGTACGTGTTGTAGTTATTCATCCCTCCGTAGAAAGTACCATTATGGAAAACTTTTGCACAAAAAGTCAATACCAGTATTAATCATTGCCCTTATTGCATGTTATTGGTTAAAGTAAGAGCATTTTGCTTGTGCCAATACTTTTTCTTGTAGTATTGGTTAACTGACATGTTGTCACTCATTTGGCCTATTGTGCAGAAAATTGATAAATGCTCAAGTGTATTTCCATAACAGTGACACAAGATTATAATCAGATGCAATGAGTTGGTAACTCAAAAAGTCACTTTTTCACTGCATGGCAAAGTTCCATCTGTTGGATTGGGCTGCTGCTATGTAGCTTTTTGAATGCTTCAGTTTGAGTTGTGAGTTTCTTTTATGTTAACGTCGTGAAAATACAGTATTTCCAATAATCATGTAGGGTAGATTTTGCCCTGACTAAACCCTAAACCCTTTTACATTGAAAATGCCTTCAAGTCTTTGGAATGTTATATTTTTTACAATCCAGTGTTTCTTCTTTGAAAATTGTGTAGAGCTTTGATTCCAAGATGGCTGATAAAGCTGTGTAGCTGGTTTAACTGGACAGGTGAAAGCATCAAGCCACTTGTGGTTATTTGAGGCTGTGTAGTGGAAAAGTGACTAAATCTCTCCAACTACTAATAAATAGGGCAATGGATGCAAGAATCAGAAAATGTTGTTGCATCTTAGTTCTGAATTTGTTACCAATGTTAGAAATTACATTTTGTTTGTCTGTTTTATTTGTTATAATGTTTACAGTGTTTTTATTCTTTGTTCAACTTTGATTGTAATCTGAACCTGTATTCTGTATTAAAAATAGAGATCGTATTGGTATTATTATTCAGCTCTGTTACTTACTGGACCAGAATTTAATATGTTAAATTGCACAGTTGCCACTTATGAGTGAAGAAGTTAAAGATGCACCATGTAATTTTTCTGGTGGGGGGTCTGCCACCTGCATGTCTCCATGAATATGTCACTGCTTTGCATGGAATGTTCCACGGTATGATATTAAACACATCTATCTTGCATTTATTCAATAACAGGTGTTTTTATTGCTCAAAATACCTTGAAAAGATGCATTCTTACTTTTTTACTAGCTGTCTTAATTTAGATAGATACGTTTAATGCCATAGGGTGGAACATTCCAAGCAAAGCAATAATGACTTCACTTGAAAACTTACATAATGCATCTTTAATTTAGACGAAAAACAATAGCTGTACACTGGAGCCTCAACAGAGATTTGTATTAAAGGTAACATCACAGTGAGTCTGGTGAAGGGGTATAGTACTTCCTGGATTAAAAAAAAAAGCACATTTTGTGTTGTGTTTTGGGAAACAATGATCTATTTACCCCCAAATACCATGGACGATCAGCTTGCACATCCTCATGTGCTCTATTTCCTAGATATGAATGAGGTCTCTGAACATGACTCAAACCTTGGTGAAGTTGATGGGTCCTCTTTATCTGAAGCTTCTTGGCTATTCAGAATCAATGTATTGAGTATCTACACACAGCTCTCGAACATCAAGAATAAGAAACTCTTAATGAATGGGTGTTGAAGAATGTGATCCTGTACTTCATCCCATTTTAACATTGACTTGAGAAGCTCTGCACTGCTCTCTCTCCTCGGATTTGACACGATTACCAGGCTCAAGTCACATCTAACATGAAAACAAAGACTCCCTTTGGTCTGGGTTCTCCAAAAGCTCATAAAGGATCTCAGGAAAAAGACATACCTTTTTCGGCTTTATCTAGTTTAGTGAAATTGTACTGTGCAGTCGAAGAGCTCTTTCTCCCCATCATTTTGTAGCAACTAGAGTAAGTAAAGATATAACATTATAACATAAAATAATAAGTGAAATCCTAATTTCAATTAGGTTTCTGTATTATATTGATCATTTCTTACTTTTAATACCCAGCCTGTATTTGTGAATCTGAAATGCATTTTAGTCACAGCTGATGCACTGAGAAAATGTTGCAGTGCTGGAACAAGGAGCATAGTCATAAAATAGAGTTGGAAACACATCAAGCTTCAAGTCTGAAAGGGAAATGCCAAATGAAGAAAAGTCCATAATGAATAATAATGAACCTGATTGTACACAGCTTTGCCCGAGAACAGACTCACCCCAAAAATCATAGTGGCCATGACGTAGCCCAGTGACCAGATGCCCACTGCGGTACTGATGGGGATCTGAAAAATTATTTCTGGAGCCCTGGTTGTGGAAGAGGACAAACACTGAAGTCAATATATGTAAAAATCTCAGTTACACCAAAAAGCACATTAAATATTATGGTAGATGGTGAAAGTGAGTACCTAATCAGTGCATATTGTACCTGTAAGTATAAGCTTGATCAATAAGATCCAAGTCAAAGTCAAAACACCCAAGTCAAAATCAATGAATTTCACTTTGAGAGGTTTTCCAAGGTGATCTTCCAGTATTATGTTGTTTAGTTTGAAGTCAGTATGGATAATGTGGTTGGCCCTGAGAGTTTTTAATGCCACTGCTAGCTACAGAAGGTAAAAATAAAATCACACAGGCAGTAGAAAGCCTTTTGGAATCATTATTGAGCCATATACATTTTTCATGATCATACACAATTGTACAGTACTGTTTTATTAGCTCATTATATTGTCATAAAAAGCCATACCTGTCAGTATGTCCTCAAGACTCCTGGCAGCGTTCAGAATGACACATTCTTTGAAGTCCTTGTCCAACAGTTTCATATCCTCCTTTTAAAAATAGTAAAAGTAAAAAGTAAATGACACTGAATTATTTGGAACGTGAAAACCAACAACTAAAATTCCCGACACATCAGGGTTTTCATACTTCAAAACATCTAGTTTTCTATTTGTATAATACACAGGTTCCACATGCGCTGTGTTTCCTTTGGAGGTGTTTTTTGGATGGACAAGGATTGATTTGACATGTGACAAGTAAAACATGGGGAGCTCAGGAAAAGTGATTGTATTTGCATAATTATGATAGGCTAATTAAGGTTAAATTAAATCAAATATAAGTAGATAAGTAAAAATTGTGGAATCTTATGTGTTATGTGTTTTATGTTGTTGTTGTTTTTACCAATTCCTTTGTAAAAAGTTGTTGAGAAAGTGACAGGCAGACTTGACATGAGCCGCAAGCATTGGTACATGCGGCTCATGTCAGTATCTTTGTTGTTTTGGTTGATGACTACCGTGCAAGTAGTACCCTGTAATCTTATGAGCAATGTAATATTATTTTATTACATTTTATAACACTATAAAAGTATTAATAGCCTATGCATTCTGCTGTGAATGTGAAGGACTTAAATTATAGCTTTTTAATGTACCTTTCCTTATGATGCACTCTGGTAGAAGAGACGAATGTGTTATAGTTCCTACATGTCGCTTCTTGCTTTCTCTTCAGCACTTTTTTTTGTCTGCAACACCAGAGGTCACACATTCAATTGTGTGATTTAACATGACTACTCCAGATATCTCTTGGCAAAGGCTTTTGTCATGTTTCAACAGTGTTTCAATATTTAGTAAAAGCTAATAAACAATGGTAAGTTTTTGGTTGTTAATTGGGCCAGCAAAATATACTCCAAAATGAATAAACTATTAGAGAACTGTTGCAGCCAATGGCCACCAGAGTCCACTACTGCTTTGAAAAATAATAAGAATGAAAACTTGTGAATTGAACTTGCACAGAACAGTAAAATTCATTCAGCACATTCATATTTTTCCTCTACTTTTCTTTAAACTTTGATGTTAATCTCACTCTGATCCGTGTAATGGAACCATTCAACAACCCTACCATGGCAGATCAATATTTTCACTTGTCTTGGTCTCTCTGCTCCTGTTTAAGTATTGACTTGTTTTTTCTCTCTTACCTCCAAGCACAATACAGCCCTCCATATTACACAAAAAAATCTATCCACCTATCCTTGTTGTTCTCTGCCTATGATCCATCTTTTATGTAGCTTTAAAATGGTTAACATTCATTTCATGGGGAAAGGTCTTATGGGACTGAAAGTGGGAGACAGTCTGGTGCATGTACTACACTTGTAAATATACTATTACTTACAAGAGCTTTTGGTCTGTCCTTAGATGGTGCAGAATATGACCAAACAGCCACTCTCACTCTACCAAGATGCACATTTATGTCTTTTCAAGCACTTTAATACTTCAGATACATAAAAGCATCTCCATAAACCCCATTACTTGCTATATACACATATATAGCATTTCTAGAGGCAGAGAGGGTGAGATAAAGTGTTGTAATGACAGAACAGCGCAGATACATGTAGGTTCTTACTCTAGGGACACACAGTACTGTATATAATGATGCACTCAGTCACTGGTATGTCACAAACAGCATGTCTCACCTGCCGAGAAGCCTTAGGGATGATCCTGACAGGGTATGGGGAGTTTTACGTAGTCAGAGAAGTGGATCAATATTAATATTTATAAGTGAATACATATTGTCATTGCACAAAAAATAGCTCACATGTATAAAAATCATTAAATGTGTAATTTCCCTTATAGATCAATAAGGATTATCTGACTCTATTTTTAATAAGGTGATCATACAAACCAATACCAGAAAAGCCACTTGATATAAAAATCTAATATAGAGATTAAATTATAAGTTCAGTTCAACACATTTTTGAGATGCAAAACAGAAACTAAAACAGACATCTCATTGTGATGTAAACTCTGTCATCCTAAATTCTGCTTAATCTGACTTTTCTTTGACAATACATTTCATTATTGACATCAATCATGAACATTAAGAGCTGCAAAACATCATCTTTTTCTTTCTGCCATTTTTGAAGACCCAGATTTCTACAAACAATACATTACAATTGAATAGCTTTACTGTCATTGCAAAATCTCAGTACAATGGAGTGGAAAAGACTCAGAACAGGGCTATTATTCATTGTCAGAATTCAACTAACTCTGACAGGGAGAAACAGCAAAAGATATATACAATCTGAACACATGGGAATTTCCATTTAAATCCAATAATCAATTTGCATTCAACCAAGAGAAAGCATAACTGAATGAATTCATTTTAATTATGTTTAATTTATTTAAGTATAAATGTTGTTTTGATGGCTTACATGTCAGCTAAAAATCTATTGTCTTAATGTTTGTGTTCTGGGATGCTTGTTCGCACTCTCTTGGACTGAAAAGGACAGGACTTTATATATCTTTTCACTGTTATGGGTACGCTGTAATTTCACTTCTCACTTTCCTCTTTCTGTTCATCCAAAATAAATAAATAAATACATCTATTACATTTTGTATGATGTTCTTCAGAGTGGAAATTCACACCAAGATGGTATTTTTGATCACCCAGTGATATCATTCAAAGACACAAATGAACATGTACGTTGGTGAGTATAGTATATATATATATATATATATATATATATATATATATATATATATATATATATATATATATATATATATATATATATATATATATATATATATATATATATATATATATACACATACACATATATATATATATATATATATATATATATATATATATACATATATATATATATATATATATATATATATAGATATATATATATATATATATATATATATATATATATATATATATATATATATATAAAATATAACTTTTACTGATAACAATACTAATGCAGATTTATTCTTAATTACAAGACCACTGGAAATTATGTCTATGCTGTTTATATTTATGTCATTGGTTTTCAAGAACATTATCCAATCAGAATGCAGAATGAACCTCACATGATTCTCTTATTTGAGTTGCTAATGCTGAAATTCAGTTTGTTTAAACATAAAAGGGCTATCTCTGATTTGAATCTTCACTACCTTAACCCCAGCACCTCAGTATCTGTTATAGCAGTCAATCATTAATCAGTGCCTCTAATGCTACAGTTCATGATCTCCATATATTAAAAATGAGGAAATTTTGTGTGCGTCCTCTATATGCAGGTTAAAGCACTGGCAACCCAGGTTCAGTAGTGATTGTGGTAACTTTTTTTTAAAACTGTAAGAGCATGGGTTACATAGTTTGTTCAATACAAATCTTCTTAGCCATCACTCATTTTAGTCAAATTAAAGTGTTTGGTTAATTTACAGCTGTTGATAAAGCTCTCATCCTTAACTATGAAATGTGTACTTCACTGTCCATAACAGAGAGTTCTGACTTAATTCACATTAAGAATAATAGCATGATGACTATAATAGCAAGTATAGAAATACAGCATATCCAGTGCCTGGCTGGCTAGTGGCTAATTGTCTTATACATTTCCAAGCACGCATAATTAAGTAAAAGAGGACAGTGCGCTGGCCTGAATCTTTCTTCTACAAGACAAGAGAGGGTACAGCCGTGCAATTGATGGAGTGAGTGCATGGCACAGTGTTAAAAGACTGAATATGGGAAACTAATGCAGAAAATTGGGGATAATGGGAGAGAAGAGGAGCATTAGGGTATGAGGGGGAGGAGATGCTGGAGTGTGGAGCAGATCAATCCAGGCGGTGAGGAGGAAGAGGGAGAGAGAGGAAAACAGAGATGGAGAGAAAGAGGGAGAGAGAGGGAGAAAAAGGGAGAGAGAGAGAGAGGGAGAGACTGCACTGGGGCTTCAAGTAGGTGAAAGTGTGTGTATCTATGTGAGAGAGGCAGTTCCACACTCCGGCTGCTCCCATCACAGACACTCTGCTGAAGACTTGAAGGCATGAGATTTTTTTGTGTCAATTATTCTTTTTTTATCTATGTTTCAGCTATTGGAGTGTAAAAACATTTTCTAATCCTGCATTTTTGTGCCTGTTTTTAAGGAGGTGCCTACACAAACAATGAGGAGCAAGACTTGAAGTGTGGACCACAAGGTATGTACTTTTTTCTGCTTATTTAATTGCCAAGTAAAAGTTATTGGGATATGTTATCTAACAAATTACATACTTAAAAGCAATTACAATTACAAAAAAAGAAGAAAGAATCAGGTTAAAGTTATAGGAGGAGTTTTAGGTGTGTTGCCCAAAGCAGTGGTCTATACATCACAGGGTTTAAATCCTGGGTTTGGAGGGAGGGAGGAAGAACAGAAAGAGTAGAACAGAAAATAAGCTATTTGGTACAGCTAGTCTTCAAAGGCAAACAAACTCCTATCAGTACAGACCACCTTTGCAGCTCATTGGCCAAAGCTTGTAGCACAACACATCGAAGGATGCTGTATTTGTGTCTTCTGCATAATTAAAGCGAGACAGTCAAAAGACAAATATAGGTGATATTCAAGAGAAAGGTGAAGGGAGTGTGCCTAGATTTGTGCTGGACACTGTGGAGAAGTAACAAAGTTATTTAATGAGTGAATGAGTTAGTTGGAAGGTACTTGTAAGAAAAATGTGTTGTTTTTGTTTGTTTTTTGTTTTTTCTAAAATAATGTTCATAATCTTAATTAGGCAAAATGGCAGCTTGGCGTTGATAATACTTCTTCTCACTAAATACCACTGAAATAAATGTTTAGTGTGTTTTAAATAACTGTTTAGTTAAATAATAATTAAGTTGATTTCTTTAGGGATCTAAACCTTTCTTGGCAAAAAACAATCTTTATATACTGTACAGTCAATGAAGACAACTCATATGTGTGGCTAGGAGTCTCTCCTTGAATAGCCAAAAGACATTCAAACTACATAAGACAAATAGGAAAACGCACAAAAATACTGTGAATTCAATGTAAAGCTTCTTTTTGGGCCAAGTGGTTGAGGGCTATAAAGATGAGACCCCAATAAAGAGCTTTTAATTAAATTTTACACCACATTAGAAACTGGGACTGAACCATGGTGGTTCTTTTGAATCTTTTCATGGTATTCTGTTCTTGTATTGTGTGTAATGGCTTTGAGACCAATCTTTAGAAAATAAGTCTCTCTATCAGATAGAAGACAGACCACTCATCATTTCTCCCATGCCTTTGCCCTTTTAGGCCACCCCTAATTATTCTGAGTGGGAATGGGAGGGATACTTTAAAAATGTACTTAGTTACAGAATACTAATTACCAAATAGAGTATTGAATTCTGAGTACTTAGAATACTTTCACACTGAGTTGCATCATATTATATTGTAAAAACAAGAAAAAGGATTGAACCTGTTTTATGCTTATTGAACTGTTTGTAATGTATTTATTTATTACAATTACAGAAAAAATTACACACGCAGTCACAACAAGAACAGTATTACCTTTTTGTTTCTTACTAATAGCCTACTGTGCAGTTTGAAAGAAACATTTCAGATGCTGCCATATTATCCTTTGGTCTTAACAAAGTACCTAAATTCTCAATACCACCAAATGAAAAAGTTACTTTATTGGAATAGTTACTCAAAAAAAGGTATTCTGAAATGTATTATCAATGCATTAGTTACTTTCAAACATTGAGTTTAACCAGTGTAAAACAATGGCAATACAGTTTCTCCAATCCATTTTAATACTAGGATCCAGGTTACACAATTGAAGTCTATCATAAAGCACCCATGACTTTAAATAAGCATGTGAAACTAAAATGTTAATGCAATATCTCAAACACTTGATAGGTGTAACATCTAAAAGGTGCTGAAAAGTGAAAAGGTGAGCAAAAATCATGTACCGACACCCACTCTTAACACTCCTCTGCTGCGGTGTCAAAAGCGCTACCTGACGCCCGCGTTTTAGAAAGGTGAAAGAGCTCTCGGGCCTCTCGCCTGGCTTCTCCAAACAGTTACAGTTTTAAGCATTAGCACTGCTTGAGTTCCAAACCACCGCTGTGTTCCTCGTTCGACATAATTGACTTTGCTTGGCCTCAAAAGACTTGGCCCCTGCACTGTGCAAGCAGTTCCACCTCCTAAAAGCATATTTCTCTATTGGCGAAATTGAACCCAGGGGAATTCATTTGGAAGAAAAATAAATAAAGTGGCCAGTTAGAGCAGTTAAGATTAATGGTCTCTGCACATAGAACTATTGATTTTTATGAAACAAAACTGATATATAATGTGTAGGTATAAATATAATTGTGCAATTTGGAGGAATATGCACAAAAATATCGGAAGTTAAAGTAATGGCAAGTTTGCAGCACTTATAGCACTTTTAGTAAGAAGCAACCTACTAAACCAGCGTTGTGGGCGGTAAAGGGTGTTACCTTCAACACCCTCGCTCCAGAGTGGCTCTTTGGTTGCTATGATACTACTCCAGATTCGCCCCTATAACTGCTGGCCTTGATGAGCTTCATTTGGATGGAGTCGAACGCTATGGGTGACGTCACACTCACTTAGTCCACTTCTTTATACAGTCTGTGCTCCTTCCTGACATCATCCCTTTTTATTCAAGTTTGGAACTGGCAAAACAGTATACATAATATATTTATTACTCACACGGTAAAGCTCAACTGAACAGTAGAGCAAACAAAATTTTTACAATTACTGCCTACTTTCCCCCATTTGTTCTCTGTATGAGTCCAGTACTGCGCTGTCCTCTACCTTCTCTGCAGGAAGAATAAGTCGATAAGAGGATGGGCTTCTGTGGCAGATGTGACAAAGCTCTTTGGTCCGGTAATTCCCCTGGGTTTGGTGTGGAGGGAGTGCAGGACAAAAACAGACACGGAACAGGAGAATACCCCCAGTGACAGTCAGGATCACAACCACAAGGCTTTTGTGAGCTGCAAACTGTAAAGCGTGAATGCAGTATACCACAACAAAATGTTCCTCAAGTCAGTCTCAGGGGAGAGGAGAAGTAGGTTACAGCTGCATGAGAAGCACATTCAAACGCATGAACACCTCGCAAGTCATTAGTCAAGGGCAGTTACAAATAAGCTCAAGGTGCAATTCCATGTTCAAACACAAATATCAACCACTGTGATTTTTAATGAATGGATAATAGATGTATTCGCACAGGACCATTGCAGTGCTCATTAAAATCAAGCTGGAAAAGCTGTTTCCTCTGACTGAGTTCCATTATTATATACAAGAACTAGTCTCCAGGGTAAAGATCTAGAGGAGTGCCGTAATCAGTAAGGAAACAGAAGCCGGTGAGCTACAACACATCCCACATTTATGAAAATCATGTAATATCACCTTTGTTATCGCTGTGCACTGCATTAAAAGAAGTCAGAAGAGGAGACTAACTTTGGACTATAGTCTATAACAACAGTCGGATCAGTATTGAGAGTTCAAATATAGTGAGAGTTCAAATATATTCAGAATTAGGCTATAAACCTTTAGGGTTTTTACAGTGTATTTGAGTACCCCACTTCATATCTTAATGTTGAATTATTTATATTTTTTATCTCTGTTATTGATAACATACCGTTGTTTATCTCTGAAGCGTGTTAGTTTGCAATGTACGCTTACAGGCCTGGTCAGGACTTACTACTTACTAACCCAAGAGTTAAACTAATTTATGCAAGAAACTGTCTTTGTGAAGGAACACTTTCATAAAACTTCTATCACTTATCCTTAAATTAGCTTAAACCCTATTACATGTCCGGACACTTTGTACCATTTTAACAAGAACTGGCATTTGTGATTTTCTACGATGTACCTTGTAGTTGCAGCTCAACTGATAGATTTCATTAGATTCAGTTATAATGTGATGGTTAGTGTGTAATGAAGTCTAACAATGTAGAACGTGCTCCTCTCTTTGTTGGCCATGTCTAAAGGCCCGTATCAGACCCGTGTTGACTTTTGTCTCCCAGAGTTACCTTTAAAATGAGCTGACGTTGAAGGTAAGTGGATGTGTCAATGACTAGATGGTCTATTTGTGGCTGTTTTTAGCTTCATTAAGCATAAGCCTGGCTCGTCTCTGCGTGTTTGGCTCATTTGTGGCCTGCTTCTGACACTGTTTGAGTATGTTTCAGCCAGGGGCTCAGCGAGGGGCCAGAATAGAGAAAGTTTACCCTTGAAGAAAGTTAGCAGAGATTTTAAACATTTATTTTTTCCAGTCTGTTTATCATGTGTCTGCTGCTTGCTTGTTGTTTATGAAATGAGAGGCAGCTTGCATCACTGTTTGTTTTATAGTCATTCTTTCATTATAGCCAGGAAGAAGCTAAAGTCAAATGGAGTGGAAGTGGAGCGCACATGTGATGTCTAATTTTAAGACTGACTTATATTTAATGTGGTTATTGGGTCATGAAAACTTCAGATATGCTCACATGCCGATGCCTAGCAACTAATGTTAGGATTCCAGACTTAGGAGATTTGTGTTTTGCATCATCCTTTACCGTACTTGACTGTTTACACTCAGAATACAGGGGGTATGCATCTCCTAAATCTGCCCTGCATTGAGGTCTCCCCAGCCCCATGTAGCCAAGTTTAGCCCACACGAGGCCCAAAGCGCACTCTCCACCTGACCCAGTTCTATCCACATACAGAGCGGAACACAGCATACTTTGATCTGCACTCGCTACCCGGGTTTTAGTGTTAGAAGTTGTCTTTGTGCTGCTGTTGAAAAGCCCATGTGATCGATGAGGAGGAGAAAGATGGATGGCACATCAAAGGGATATTTATTGA
The DNA here is from genome assembly GCA_019594935.1 of Periophthalmus modestus. Classification (NCBI taxonomy): domain Eukaryota; kingdom Metazoa; phylum Chordata; class Actinopteri; order Gobiiformes; family Gobiidae; genus Periophthalmus; species Periophthalmus modestus. The sequence goes on along the minus strand of JAIEZT010000304.1, from coordinate 12,727,796 downwards.
AAAAATGACAAAGCCAGAACTAATTATTTTAATCATCCACTTTATTACTGATTAGCTGGGTTATCTGCTCTTTGGTTGGAGCCAGGATTTGATTAGCATCCGATGTGAAAATGATTATGACCCAGGAAATAATTGTCAACTTCTCCCGCACTGCCACATCAAAATCACCCGTGTACATCTCATCTCAACCAATCACCATCACAGATTCTTTCAAATTTCTTGGCACACATATCTCCAACAACCTAAAATGGAAAATACACTCAGATCATACCTACAAGAAAGCAAATCAAAGATTATTTTTCCTCAGGCAGCTTAAGAAATTCAAAGTCAGACCCAACCTTCTCACACAGTTTTATACCTTAGTCATTGAAAGCATACTCACCTTCTCAATAATTGTATGGTATGGTAACTTGGACTCAAACTCAGGCAAAAAACTACAGCGTATTGTCAATAAATCCTCTAAAATTATTGGTCACCCTCTTCCATCCATAGACTCTTTCATTCAATCTGCCATAAGGACTCTTAATCACACCATGAACTGAACACTTCTCTGTCATGTATGTCCTGATGTTACTGTTGTTGTCTTCTATGTGCTGTATGTCTGACAACACATATGTGAGCTTTGTAAATGCTGTACCGGAAGCAAAAAGTCCACCAATTTATTTGTGTGGCCATTAATAAAGATTCGATTCAATTAACCGATTACAAAAGCTTGCGTTTGTGTGGAGGACTGGTCTCATATCCCACTGAGAAATATCTGGAGAGTGGTATTGTTATCTACGGTAAAATGAATCAAGGCTCGACTCCATGATTGTCAATTACACAAGCTAGTTCCAGATGATTTTATCCAATTTGTTACGTTAGTGATGAAAGTACTAACTCATTAGTGATTAGTTGCTTTTGTGAGATTAAGCCTCAGCAAGAAAAGTCCTTATTGTGTTTACTATTGCAAGACAGAGCCGAGGCCTTGATGGTAGTCCTTCAAACCTTCTTATTACAATGTGATACTGCAATTTTAAATATACACATCTACACTCTCTGGTTGATAACCTATAGAATAGCATGTGTTTGTCCATGTACAGCACAAACAACATATATAATTTTGTATGTCCTGGTTTCACATTGCATAGTTTCCCAGTTTGACGTCAGAGCAGCTTCCTGACACTTCCTTAGGCTGTTGTCCTGCATCATTCATGTGAACCCACCCAAGTCTCTCCACAGTTTAGTGACTGGTGTGGTTGCCTGCTCCACGTCTGTAAGGTACCTGTCACGACTGGTGTTAAATAGGCTACAGAGTGAAGACCCAGTGATGGAGAAGGATAGAGGACAGGACTTGGCCGCTCCACTTTTGCAGGACGTAAAAGTGGGACAATCTGTTCCTTGGATGGTCTCCAATTCTACTTTCCGGGGACCGATACACTGAAAATATATCTATACACATGCTCTGTCCTACATAGAAAGAAGAGTGCACAAGTGAGTGAGAGTGACAGTAAGGAAAAAGAGTTTAACTTCGGGTAAATAGTAAGGCTCACAGAGTGCTGGCATCTATCCAGAAATATGTAATTTTCCAAATGTTGTTGACTCACAAATCTCAACACAGTTTTAATTACAATTACAATTTGCAAAGCAGCAAACCCAAACCATGAGTCATGTTTTATTTATAAGAAGCAATAAGGCATCCAAAATGTGAGGAGAGATGCAATGTGGTTAAAAGTCAGGAAAGAATAAGATGAATAGAAAAAGGACCAATCAGAGGAAGTCCTCGCAGCAGCATCCATCACTGCTCCTCAGGTGTCCATCCACTTCCTCGTTATCATGATTAATCAGTCCCCCGTTCCTCAAATACACTTTTACTCTGGTCTGCTGCCACCTATCTGGCTTTGTGGTAACCAAGGAAGTTCATTCAAAAGCAAAATGGCTATCATGTTTACATCAATTACAGTTTTGAGTTTTGACAATGCTGTTAGAACATTTTAAACACCAACCAACCATACACACATCTACAATATATACAACTATATATGCTCCCTGATAAATAAAATCAAATTGTGTATCATTGTCACACAATAATGTAGTCCAAATCCCAGTTTTTAAGAATTTACTGTCAGAATTTGTTTCTTCACTTTGAGCAATATCCCAAAATGTCTGCCTTGAGTTAACTTTCATAATTCAAAGTAATCTCTTTTGTTAATTGAAAAAAACAAAACAAATAATATTTACTATTACTATAATATGAAAAAGTGTTCGGTACGATGACATTTAGCTGCCCCGAGAGTAGAGACATAGACTTATATTAAATATTCTATTTGAAACAATCCCAAGACGGCAAAGTCAGTTCCCTATAATTGGCATGCGCAGATTGAAAGTACCCAGTGTATTTCCCTTAAAGTTACTGTCTTGACTTGATAAAGAGATACGGTCAGCGCTGTGTCGAAGGAGAAGAAAAACACTGACAAAGATAGGTGTGCGGCTGTCATGATGGACCGCAGGAGTGGAAGTTGAGTGACATAAAGCAGAAGGAAAAGCCAAGGAGAGCCCTGACTCGTTGTCTTTAAGAAGAGAGATACTGGAAGTGCAGCACATTAAAATACACCTCCATTACTGCAATGTTTTCATTTTTTTCTTCATTCTCAATCTGATTACTCGGCTTTATGCAAACTACAACGCTGTCCTCTCTGGTGCATTCGCCTTTTCGCTTTTAGATCCCAATTATTCGCCTCCCATCTCCTCTCAGCCTGTCCCACCACTCCCTTATCTCGCCCAGTGCAGATTCAATGTTGTTCAATATTTGATGAGGCTTTGTTAATAAATCACTCCCTATCCCTGTTCCCCATTCGGTGAAGGATCATGCTAGTAGTTTCCCAGAGCGTTTGAGTGTCATACATGCAGCCTTTTGCCACTTCATAATAAGACAGCTCTATCTTTAATATGTCAACGCACTGAGCACTCATGTATTAACACAAGTGCAAAGAGCTGTAATTGGGTGTGGGATGTGTACGTTAAGTTTTACACTTTTTCCAAGATGCCATTTTTCTTGTCTTACTTCAGTGGGTATTTTTATTACTTTCTTAGACTACCCTTCACTTTCAAAGCATCATGAGAAATTGAACAAGGCTGAAGTCTAGAGATGCCCCAAAAACATACAACCCTTAATGCACTGAAACATAAAAAACAAGGAAAGGAGGGCCCAGTGTAACCGTTCGCTCTGCACAGCAAATCAATCGTAGCCTTGCAATAACTGTGATTTGATCTGTGTGCATCTGCTCCTATGAGTAGTTGATCTAGTTTTGTTGACACATGAGACAATAATAGCCAACTGGACAAGAAGTATTTTGAGATGTACAATCAGGCCAGTATTGCAGGTTCCAAATCAGTCAGCATGTTAGCCACTATGTTAAGCTTATTTAAATGACAAAAGATTCAGTTTTTATTTCTTTATACAGTCCATTAGTAGCTCTTAATTTCACCAAAAAAAGTAAACGGGCAATACCTTTTTAATACATGTAGTCATTTTCATTCTCATTAAAGTGACAGATTTGTTCATCATAATACACGTAAAACTGCTGTGTCGCTTGGTGTTGGAGCTGCAGGTCACATGCAACTTTCAGGGCCACAGTATTTTTTGTGAAATTTAATAAGTCTTTATTGTTTCCAAAATATTAAGCTATATTCAGTCCTCCACTTTAGTTGTGCCCAGGTTTGTGTGGTATTTACTTTATGTGTTACTTGGTGTATCTATGAACTCCACAATACATCACATCTAGTATTCAAGCTGCTCATGAGACACTTGAGATTTCGTGCATCGTTTTACATACCAGCATTGTAGTATCTTTTGGCTCTGGTCCAGAACTTCATTATGGCACAGCCCTCAAGACAGCATTCACCATAAAATAACCGGAACAGAACATATGGAGACCCCAGTTCTCTCAATCTGAACTTTGAAATTAAAATCCATTTAGAAGTGGTTGGTCATGCTTCTCTGTGTTGAATGTTCCTGTTTTTCTCATTTGTATCCAGAGAGATAGATACGACACACCGTGGAACATTTCAGCAAAAGCAATAACATCTCCACGTAGACAGCAATGAGCCGCATCCTCCACCAGAAACGCTACATTGTACACCTTTTAAATTAGGAACTCATCCGGGATGAGGTCTTTATGTTAAATGTTTGTCTGCTTTTGCAAAAACTGAATTTGGACATTTGAGTTTTTGTGGACAATGAGTTTGAAATGGAGAATGCAGTATATAAGGCAGGTACCAAATTCATTTGTACTTTCAGGCTGGCCGGTTGTACAATCCTAGTGACTCTAAAAATAACTTTGTAACCAGTCCATGTAAGTTCTCTGAGGATTTCCAATAGCTATTGTCTGGAATAATTGTGTTGAAGCAGTTTTGACAACTAATACTTGACGAGACTGAAGTTCACATTAAGCTCTTTAGCCTTGGGTCTTGCCTCAGACAGCTGCCCTATAAAAGAGGGGTGATCTTGACCTTGTGTGAAAATGGCCTGTCTTCTCACTCTCCTCCTCAAAAACGTGATGCAAATTCACAGAGAGTATATTTAGCCTGTATTCCATCAGCCTGTTATTCCCTGATGCTTTCCCAGTGGCTACATGGGAATGTGGACCAGCTCTCATTCACATATGGACATTTAGCTTTGCCGCTGGCTTCTGTCTCATTATGTCTGTAGCAGATGACCCTGAGGATGACAAGGTAAAATCAATGTCTTGAGTTTACTCTTTTCTGCACTGTTTCCACAGCGTGTGTCTCTGGATGGACCCTGTCATGGGATAGCCATGTTTTGTCTTCATGACAACTATGTCACTCAGCCCTCTCTGCAGTGACCCCTACACACCAAGGGATGCTGGGAAATAACAAGCCCTTTTATCCCAGTCAGGATGGCAAAGATGGGGAGGATGAGGAGGAGGAAGAGGAACTGGCTGGAGAGAAGAGCGAGGAAGGTGGCTGTGACCCGGAGAATGGAGGGCTGAAGGACGACAGGGATATGCTGAGAGGAAGGTCCTGGGACCTTAAAGGTGGAGAGGTGACCAAACCGGCCGCCATAGTGGTCGGTAGGCAGAGAGCTGACCGAGTACAGAGGCCTGGTAACCAGGGAAACCGAGGTTACACATCCAGTCAGTTCCCTCATCTGCCAACCAATAAGCATCTACCAAATGTTTTCAACCAACACCACTCTGGGCTAAATGCTGTGCTGAAAAGAAGGGCCCTGATGGAGCGCAGCATGACCTCAGTGGCCCCCACAGAGGACTCCTACCCCACCATGATGGTGTTTCGGATCGGCATCCCGGACATCAAACAAACAGTAGGTGCATGTTGCTATACAAACACACACACACAGACACAATTAAAGCTTGTCTTCATTTCACAAATTTAAATTTCAAAAGCTTAAACAAGAAATGAAGCCTCATAACAAGGGCAGACTTTTACAAGTTAAATCCCCCTTTTTCCCATTTTTTTTTTTTTTTTTTTTTACAGCTGGAGAGCAAGTGTCTTATATTTAAAATTTTTAACAACTACCATATTAAATAATAAATATCCTAAAATGTTTTTTATGGGTTATTACACTTCAGGCTAAACCAAACTTTTGCCTCTATCCTAACTACTTAAACAACCACTTAGTAACAAGCAAAAAACTGAAAGCAGCTATTTCTGCTTTCACTTACTACTTAAGGGACTACTACAGGCCCCAGCAGTCATCCTATAAACTGTAATGTTTCCAAAAAGGAGATGAGGATAAAAATATAGTTTGACTAGTGTTGGGTGCAAACAGACTTGGTAACACTCTAATATTGAGCTGTGGGTCATGTGAGTATTACTAGTTTACAAAACCAATTCACACTGTTTGGTGAAGTGGGAGTGTCTGTCCCTGGTCTCCTTCAGACCTGGGGTCTTTGTATATCCAAGTGTGAATGCATCCCCCAGTGTAAGCCCTCCTCCATAGTTTTCCCCATTTACAACTCCCTGAACATGCCAACTGTTCTACATGTCAGCTAATCTGCCCTCAATATAACAGTAATTGCTAATTATCTAATAGCTTTTTAATGAGTTCGGGGACAGGCGCGAAAAAGGAAGGAAATATGTGCAAGAAATTGTACTCCTGTATACATCGTTTTCTGCTCTGAACACTGCAGAGGAATAATTTTGAGACATAAGGAGGTTAAAGTGAGTGGGGTGCGGGTTTAGGGAAGGGATGAATAAGCAAAAAGGAAGATGTATGCACCTGCAAAAGCCTGTAGTGCAATGTAAATTAGCAGACATGCCCCACTGTAAATCCAGATATAATGAAGTATTCAGTTATAAGTATACAGTACTTTAAACCATATAAGGTCTATATATATATATATAGATATATATATATATATATATATATATATATATATATATACACTATACAAGGGTTATTTGTACATTAGAAAGCCTTACAACACAAGTACGCCCTGATCATGTGGTGTACCTCCCAGGGACCACTAAGACATCACTACGGCAACGGCTGCCTGCCTCCTCTAATGAACTGGTTGCCATGCCAATACAGTCGGCTACACAATCAAATAGTGCGTCCTATAGGGAGGTAGTGGGGAGAGGGGTGGGGTGCACAGGGGGCACAATAGTGTGCTGAGCTCTGCAATTTTACTCATAGGTTGCTGAAACAGAACAACAGCTGTGGAAATATGAACATTTCATTCAGAGCTTTTGTCCTACAGTGTTACATTTTACAAAGAAAATGACAATATATGTCTTTATGTAAGGTGTGGACAGATTACTGTGAAATTGTAGTATGTCTATTGTATAACTGGAAAAGAAATAAGGGCATAATTCATAAAGACATCAAAGAAAATAAGCAAAGGGAAATATTTATCCCAGAGTACACATTGTAGTTCTGCTTCCCACAGCTCGAGTGTGAACTGTGAGGAAAGCTCGTGATCTCAACAACTCAAGTTATTTCATCTTGACGAAAGTGTCATGTGATTAATTATTTACACATAGTGCATTTATATTCTACACACCATTTTGTCCTCATGCACTCACCGCCATATAGGCATAAATTAAACACTAAAGCTTAAGTTTTTGTTAAAACTAAACCCACTACTCCTCCAAGCAAACTCCAAAGTGACAGCTGAAACTAATCATGTCCACAATTGATTTGAATTGAACTGGACATAATCTTTTTCTGTGTTGTTATTCTAATAGTTTCCTATATGACTTTTTGCAAAAGAAAAACAACCTTATTCATAACTGTACTCTTTTTACTGTTATTATACCCAACTCATAATCACTGTTGGGTGTTGATGATGACTAAAGCACATTAACATTACCTTATGTCTCTGTGATGTCAGAGGTGTCTCCAGTTTGACCAGGACTGCACAGTGTGGAACGCCAAACAGCAGATCATTTGCTCCCTCAGCGAGTCTCTGTGGGACGTCTACAACTATGGCCTGTTCCAACCGGCCGGAGAGGGGCGGGACGCACGCTTTCTGGAGGAGGAGCGCCCCCTCAGCCACTATGCTCAGACCTTCGAGAAGGGGGTGCCCTACCTTGAGGTATGGTGCTGTAATTTGCATATTCACAAGCTCAATCAATGGTCAGTACTGGTTAAAGGATGTTTGTCAGTGATTGGATTCATCAGGAGATATTTAGAGATTAGTCCTAATATCGTCCTGGTTAAGTTTTAATTTAAATCTGGTTAAAATGTTGTTCGGATTTGATTTAGTTCCATTTAGACCAAGCAGGGTTAATCTGGTACTAAAACTATTTTTAAGGTGGTTCCATAGATAATAAAAATGTTATGGAGGAAGATATATTGTAGATATGTGGTAAGATGCCAAAGTTGCTATAAAAATAATTACTGGACTAAAATGTTTTTTGACTAAGCTTTGTCAGGTATTATCTATATATCATCTGACTAAAAACATCCAATGTATTACCACTGGAATTACTGGAATGGAATTAAAATTATATACAACTAATCTAGTTTATATGAAAGTCTGGAGAAGAGCTGGCGCTGAGTTGTATGACAGTGCTCTCTGGTGGATGAACTGTGTAAGTTCATGTTAGGAGGTCGACCAGAAAGAGGACCCCAGTGAGATCCTGGCTGTGGACCAGATAGTTTACATTCTTGACTCTGCTCCAGTGGAGGATATGCTTCTCCATGAAGAGGCCTTGCAAAGTGTAGTGACCATGAATCCACATCTGTCTCACATCAAATGTATTTATAACATTGCATCAGGTTTCATTTGGCATTTTCTGGAGTGTCTGCCAAAACCCCACAATCTCCTATAGCCTTTACACACTATACGTGAAGTCATATTTGTCCTGTTGACACTAAATAACCACAGCTGTAGTGTATTAACCCAATGCACCCATTTATACTCAAATTATCCTGTGCCGTATTCACTCACATGTGTACTATAAGTATGTTTCGTAATGGGGGTTGAGATTTTATAACAATGTGCATGTTTACAACAATTATATTTTTTAATCTAATCATGTGACCAGAAAAAATGGACAGTTACAATATTAAATATCTATGATGCAAAATGACCCAATGCAAACAATAATTTGTATTTATAGATATGCAAATGCAAAGAACTCAGATTTATTGTATGCCATTATAACTAACAGAGCACAGTAATTAAATAAAATTTGTATAGAAATATTAGACTTTTAACATAAAGACATCCGATAGGTAGACATTTGATGCTAGACCTTTAATTGTGCAAATATATCATTTTAATTCAAGCTTTTCCCCCAAGCAGAGAAAGTGTGGCTTAATAACTGAGAGAACAAAGTGGTGGAGCTGTTCCAGTGATAATGAGTGGGAGACTAAATCTGTGCAAACACTCAAAGACTTTACTTTTCTGAATAATTATCCCTTTAGCCACGATGCAGAGACTATGTGCTGGGGGGAATTGTTTGTGCAAGCCAGGATTACATGCTTTTAAAAACCCATTTTCAATTTCATTTCAAATCATTGCTGTGCTGTTGCGGTTTAAAAATAATGGGGTTTATTCCCTTTGTAGAGGCATTAAAGCAGATTGAAAGTCATAGCATTCAGCTGTACACAGGTCTGATGAGACACTTATTCATTTTCCACTATTTTTCCTTCTCAGTTTCGGTACAAAACCAGAGTGTACAAACAGACCAATCTGGATGAAAAAGCGCTCGCCAAGCTCTCCACCAAGGTACCTCTTCTTTAATGAACTCAATTGAATTGTCGGCAAACAAATCAAATCATTTCAGCTTACTTCTTTTTCTATTAGGCAAGTCTCAAGAAATTTCTTGATTACATTCAAACTGGAGCAGTGGAGAAACTAGCTAAAGTCCTTGAAAAAGGGCTTGACCCAAATTTCCATGATCCTGACAGCGGAGGTAAGGTCATGAGTGGTATATTTAAGTTTTGTATAACGCAATGGGTTTGGAATAAGTTGAGTCGTTTGGTGTTATGGTGCAAATGACATATATGGGCCTGGATAATATCATAATGACCGACTTAATTTCTGTGTTGGTCAGAGACGCCCCTCTCTGTGGCCATGCAGGCCGGTCTGTCTGTGGAGGGGGTGAGGGTGCTGATGCAGGGGGGTGCACACCTGGACTTTAGGACCAGAGATGGGCTGACTCCAGTGCACAAGGCAGTCAGAGCTCACAATCACACTGGACTCCTGGTAAGCAGTAACCTGAATCCAGACTACAATACAATACAGCAAAATCTTGGTCCCTTTTATGAAAACTGTGTTTCTGAATCATTCTTTGTAGGCTCTACTGTCACTGGGCGCCTCTCCGGACTACAAGGATCGCTGTGGCCTGACCCCACTGTACCATACTGTGCTGACAGGGGGCGATACCTCTTGCTGCGAGACCCTACTCTACTACCGGGCAAAATTAGGCACAAGGGATGAGAATGGATGGGATGAATCACACCAGGTACCAACAAACAACACTGTAACTTCTGCTCAAAAGAATCCATCATCTATCCTGTCTCATTTTTTTCATTCATCTGCCCAACTGTGTATATCTTTGAGCAAGTCACCTCAAAATCCCCAAATCCTAGTACACTACATTACAGAACAGAGATTTAGCCACTGGAATTCTCACCCTTTCACTCAACCATTCTCTCTCTCCATAGCACAGGGATGAAGAGGAGTTTGGAATGGAAGAAATACATAAGGTACCCTTCATCCCTCCATTCCCATATTCCTGCCTAATATAAATAGTTGAGAAAGACACACTTTAACCACATATAGAGTCTCTTTGTGGTTGCATTGCCTCCCCAACAGTGCGCACATGATGATTAAGCCGTGAGCCGGTGGTTGTCATGGAGTTTTATTTTGGTGTGACTACGCGCTGTGTGTCTGTATCTTTACTTAGTTCATGTCTTGTGATATTTCCATCCCTACAGCAAAATATGAAGGAAACCTCACAAGTTTGTGTTGTTTTTGTGTTCAAAGTGTTTCACCAAGGTGCAGAGATACCAGCTCTGACCCTCACGACTCTGTGGGTCTAATGTTATGTGCCACATTGATTTGTTGAAGTTGAAGTCTTTTATGATGTTATGCATTACAATATGTACTTAGGATTTATAGTGTTATCAAATGGTACATTCACGGTGACATGAAAACTGAGATGAGATTTGAGTTTATTATAATTTATCTTGCAATGCTTATTAGTGTGATCATGTGAAGTACTATTCATATTCAAGTGACAACAAATAAGAATATTCCATCAAAATCTGTTTTATTTAGAAGGTGAAGTTCTAATACAGTACAAGACAGTATGCATTTAATAATTAGGAATTACATTTAGTATTAACAAAAACCCCGTCATAAAAAAAATCACCAAAGTTCTTGTTATCTTTACTATTTTGTCAGCAAAATATTGATTTGTGTTACCAGTATAGCAGTTCATTTCAAGCTTTTCACAATCTAGAATGCTGCATTTATCAGTCAAATAAAATAAATAAATGTGGAGGGATATTATTTGTTGATGTTGACTTTAACTGGCCATTGTCCTGGGTGTACCTCACCTCAATCCGTTTTTGGCAAGAATATAATAAATGTTGTGTATATTTATTTATTTATTTAAGTAATTCACAATTTTGACGGATGGCATTGTAATCTGCTCCGTGCCACTTCTTGCACTTGTGTGACCTGATCCTAATCATATTGTTTTGATGTTGTGGAAGGCTTGTCAGAACGGCTTTGCCCAGCACTTGGAGCATCTGCTATTTTATGGGGCAGACACCACTTCTCAAAATGCCTCAGGGAACACAGCTCTTCACATCTCAGCCCTCTACAATAAGGCGAGTATGAAAAACAAGTGCTATGTAATAAACCAGCAGCAATAATCATTATTATTACGTATTTTTTTATGTTGCAAAATCTCTCTTTCTGTGGGGACTTGTAGGAGAGCTGTGTGCGTGTTCTTCTGTACAGAGGAGCAAATAAGGAGGCCAAAAACAAGCATGGTCACACACCATTTCAGGTAAAATTGTGGTATCAATATTTAAGTCAGAAATAAATTATTTTTTGTATTTTGAAGCTTTGCTTTCCAGTTGGCAGTTATGTCCGGACACTTTGAACTCGGGGAACTCATCAAAAACCATAAGGATACAGATGTAGGTATGTTTTTTTAGTGTTTGTAAAATGCAGTAAGTAATGTATTTATAGTTGATTTAGTCAGCAGATATTTTTTATAACAATATAATAATAATACAGTTTTTAATAGTTTGTAACATTGAAAATGTCGCTAATTTAACTTCTATTTCCCGTTGTTACACAGTGTTCAAAGGTTGGTCTCTGATCTGGTTTCTGCGTACTGAACAGTTCCTCTTTTTTTTTCTTAGTGCCATTTCTGGAGTCACCTAAGTATGTTCCCAAACGCAGAGAGAGCTCCCACACCCTCCCTCTGCCAGGACTACACAACCACCCCTTACTGCGAGCCAACAGTGACAACACTATGACCCAGCCAGACCTTGCACACCCATCAAACAAGCCCACCAACAATCCTACACCCGCACAGGTACAGGGTTTCAGGTGATGGTCCTGTGTTTTAACTGCAACACATCTTTCACATGTTTATAGTGTGTTTTGTTGTTGGAGTAGGGTCAGCGCAGAGCATCAATGAGCATGAGGAGCTCCAGCAGTCCCAGGACCCGACATAGGTCCCCATCCAGAGGGAGAGGGGGACAGAGTGATACGGAGGAGAGGCACAGACAGCCACGGGGGAGACAGGGGTAAACTACAAGTGATGAACTGTTGTTTTTGGGGGGAAAATAACTCATTCAAGCTTTAACATTTCCTCTTTGACTTCTGTCACATTAGTTTGTACAATTTTCCTTGGGAAAACATGCACAGGTGTGAACAATCACAGACATCAGATTACTCACATCAGATGTTGCTGTTTACACAACATTTCAATAATCTGATATTTCCAGAAATCAGAAAGGATCATTTTTGATGTACATGTAAACATATCCACTGTTTCAAAAATCAAAAGCTTAAACATACATTATGATTTTGTGCTGCCAATTAGTTCATGTTTACAATACAATCAGCTAATGTTCTTTATGCTGAATGGTGCCAGAGTAACAGACCAAACACAACCAAATGCTTGCAAACATACAGACCAGAGTTAAATTAGCTTATTATTTTACCAATCATTGCTAATGCTTTCACTATAAAAAAAAAAAAAAAAAGTCTTTGCAAATGTATTTATAACAGATTACTTTTTGTGCAGTGCGCCATCAGCAGGCAGTGGAGGAGGCCAGGTGAAGCGCATGTACAGTGCAGTACCAGGGCGTGTGTATGTAGCTACCAAATCCTACTCTGCCAGTGGAGACCGGGAGCTCTCAATCAGCAAAGGGGACAAAGTTAAAGGTGATCATGAACAATATTTGAAACCTGCTACATATATGATGTTCACAATTTTTTCTGCATATTCAAAGCTTGCTCTGCTCTTGTCTGTACTTTTGCTGTAGTGTTGAGCGTAGGTGAGGGCGGGTTCTGGGAGGGCACTGTGAAAGGTCGCACTGGATGGTTTCCCTCAGACTGTGTGGAGGAAGTGGCAGCTCTCGGCAAGGACAATCGATCAGGTGAGTCTCGGCCGCAGGAGGCTTCAGTGTCAATGTAAGCCACTGTTTGTTTTAGTTTACATTTTATAGGCAAACAAAGCAGTTATGACCAGTATAAAAGCCAGACAAACTGCCCCACAAGAAGACTTTAAAAGTTATTTAAGTTGTTGCAATCAATATTTACTTAGTACTTAATTACTACTATATAATATAATGTAATACTTGGTCCAGTCAGTGCTGCATTCTGAATACTTGGAATAATTGAACATTGAGTTGCAATATATTTTAGTGTAAAAATGCTTGTGGGACTAAAACAGCATTATGTTTGTTGCATTTATTTATCACTAACTAGAGGAGGAAAAATCTTAACTAGTCATCACACCTGCATTCAAGAGCAGTGTTTTTGTTCTCAATAACACTGTACAGTTTGAATGCTAGATTGCAATGTATTAGATTGTATTCCATTGATTTCTGATAATTTTTTTTATTTTTAAAATTGTAAATACCTCATAATGAAAGAATGACTGTATAGGACTTTTTTACAGTACTTTGTATTCTGAATACATATTGGTACACATATTTAGTTACTTCCAAACACTGCTCGATGGACAGATGATTTTGCTTGAAATAATAACAAAATGGAACAAAAACTTAAACAAACTATAATCCTAACAAACCAACAAACTGCATAAATTATTATAATTGAAACTAAAAGTTCCTCAAAATGAAATTTTACCTTGTAAACTTTTTGTCTAGCTCATATATGTCAAATTAATCATCTATTCAAACAGATATCTTATTTTATTTACATTTTAATTAGACATTGCATATGAATATGAGTCACTGTGTCCATAACTGCATTGCACAGATAGTACATGACAGTGGGCATTGTGAGTAATAGGCTGTGTTCTCCCTGAGGCTGGATGTCTCCTTTAAGTCACTGTAGTACCAGACACACTCATGTTAACAGGAGCAGCTGACAGAGGCACTTTAACTTTCCTCTTCACAGATCAGTGAGCCATACAGTGACCCATGTGTTGTAACCGCCTAGAAACACAGAGTAAATACTGCATATGTGATTAGTGTGATATAAAAAGACCTGAGCAGAAAGGCTCTGACACATGACTGTATGTTTGCAGAGACACGGAGTGAAAAAGCAAAGAGGAAGCTCTTCCGTAATGTCACTGTAGGAGCCTATGATGGCACTGATGGGCCCAGGTAAGAAACATCCACAGTTATAATGTCCTCATGTAAGACATTATAATCATAATTGGTGGTCATTTAAAACTTACAGTGAAAGCCAAAAGCACTAAACATTTCCCAGTTTAACATTACTCATTTTGTACAGGCAAATACATCCCAAGTATACCTTACAGTGGTGCAATATTATTTATATTGGCAAATAATCAATATTATTTATATAGGCAAATAACTACATTTAAAATTCACAGCTTTTTTTTTGTTTTTTGTTTTTTGCAAAAATCTGTTAAAACTTATGTATCAGATGACATTGATGTGATTGCCATTGTATTCACCCAAAGCTTTGTGGACAGATTACAAACCTTAGCTTAAGTCATCAATAAATTAAGACAAACACCTTAAGCATGAGCAGCTGTAGTTGACTTAACAGCTATTGACGTCATCAGAAATCAAGATACTCTCTGAGCAGAGACATTTAATTAGATAGTTTACACAATTTAGATGGGATTGCTGCAGTCATTGCCAGAACAATTATCACAGATGCATACCTGAGCCAAGGAAAACACAATAAATGGCCAAAGTCGTCACATCATCATTCATTCAGTGTGTAACAACAATATTGGGTAACACATGGAAGCACTCTCTTTGCAAAACTGTGATCTGTGATTTGAACTAGTGCACTAGACAGTGTGGCCTGGAATACTGAAAGATTTTCATGTACTTAAGTGCTGTAAAATCTGATGTGGTCATCGAAGACGCAGAGGACACGGTCATGAACTTAGGCGGTGTCCACTTCTGATAGCATCATGAAAAACAAGTTGTGACACAGGACAGCTAAGATCAACAGCGCAATATACTCCAAACCAGATGTGGATATCACTATGCATTTAATCTCTTGCCCAAAGCATGCTGGGATACAGCCCTTTACAACTTGTATAAGGCTAATAAAGGCTGGATTAAACTGGAGTGGGTGCAGAGAGAATATATTTGTAGCCGTGATTTGTCACATGAGTGTAGGCAGCTGCGAGTTTATTATTGTAATGGGAACCTGCGAGGCCAGTCAAGGTGATTGAAATAGTTGACACACTGTTGTTTGGCAACAGGCGGGAGGCGCTCCATCACAGTGGGCATGTGTGCTTGACCCCTGTACCTCCATACTGCGCGTATCATGGGAAATGAAGTTCTGTTTTCTGCCTTTAGATACGCAGAGAAAGCCACCAGACATCAATTCAAAACAAGTGTTGAGTTTGTTATTGTGTTGCTAAGTCGTGTTTTTCTCCATTTCATATGTATTACACTTAAAATTGCTGGCCAGGCATCAGAAACCCAGCTGCCAACAATCCTAGAAATATGATGATCCTATTATAAACAACATTACAGAGCTCATATGGAGAACAGATACGGGAAAAGTGAAGTGACTGTCAAATGTTAAAGCTATTTGGGGTAACATTCCTCCATGTTATCACTCATTCGCAACTCAGTGGAATAAACACATGCGACATGATGTGTTTCCCATTTACATCTACCAAAAACTGAAAGTAACATTTTTACAATATTGGCCCATGTGAGAAAGGACTAAACTCTAGTCACAAGGGGTCAGTAAAAGTACAGTTCATTATTTACTGCAGATGTTTTCCCTGGGATCCCTGGGTAACACTTTATAATAACTAGACTTGTGATAGCCTTAATAAAGCATGAACATAGACTGAATTCATAATGAACACATTGTTTATTTAGAATAGTCCCCTAATTAATACCCTAATTCCTAACCCTAGCCCCAAATTAAGTACTAAGCCTAACTTAAGTACTAAGTTACTAAGCTTGAACTATCCATAATAAATTATTTGTTCATTATGAATTAAGTTTTGTTCATGCTTTATTAAGGCGTAGTAATTAAAAGTGGTACAGATTCCTAGTAGCATCTGAGCTCAAAGATCACCAGTTTAATTTAAGGTTAGATCACTGTCATTGAGAGATAATTGCATGGTTCTCCTATAGATTTTACACCTTACAATGTATTGCATAGTACACTTGGCAATTACAATCTGAAACCTCATACTGTAACTTCATATGTCCATATTGCCATTTATTCTTGTTGCATCTGTCTGTGTCTCTTAGTAAGGACATGGTTCATATCTGTGATGAGTCATGACTACAGCACAAACTCCAGTTAGTTCCCTGGGCTAACATAGATGACTTGCCAGCCTCTCCTCAAGGTTTCACAGTTTCCCATACGTCATACATTTGTCATTCAGAAAGCACAGCCCTTTAACTCACCCTGGCTTGTTTTGTAAATGAATGCAGTGGCAGCCTGTGGGTCCTGATACATATGTGGAGGGGGCTGGTAATTGCAGCCACATGGTGAAGTGAAGTGGTGCTCCATTACACTGTGATCCGGACCATGTTCCCCCTCTCTGTGGCGCAGCGCACAGGAGAATGTCAATGACTGTTGTAGAGCCGCATGTTCGCTCGAGGGGCGCTGACAGCTCCGGGAACAGGGACCTACAGGCAAATTTAATGCACCATAAAAACAGTAATTTACAGATTTGCATGTTAAGTTTTGGTAATTGTTTTTTATATTTTGCTAACATGTGGATGGTCTACTATCCCTGAAATTAATTGGCCTTAGCCTGAGTTAAATTTAGAATAGCTATAACAGATTGTTTAGTGGGGTTGGAAACTATATGAACATAGCCCGAACCATTATAGGAATTATTTGAGCAGCAGTGCCTTGACTAACATTTGCAGTCAGTCACACACAGTTGTTGTGTCTGTGATTGTAGGGGCTGATGAGGCAAATTGGCAGCTTGTAATGTAACGCATCAAGATATTATTATTACTATTCCCTACCCTTATCTGAGATTGTGACATTACATCACATTTTAGTTATGTACCTGGTAGTACTGGTGTATTTGTTGGTAACATTGGCCATCATATATATATATATATATATATATATATATATATATATATATATATATATATATATATATATATATATATATATATATTTTTTTTTTTTTTTTTTTTTGACTGCAAGATGGCAATTTACTATAAAGGCCAGTCAATGCTTATTTACACTTATTTGAAGTATCCTGCTATACATACAATCATTTAAATTTCTGTACTTATGGTATTTTTTATGTATGTTAAAACTAATATGATCAATGAATATACAGTACATGTCCCCATCTCGCCTTTTGCTGCTCACCCATCCCCCCACTGCATTCCCACCCCACACCTTGCTTTCTCCATCTCCCCCTGTCCCCCCCCGTGTTGCGATAACCACTGGGAATCGTCCTCTTTAGCTCCACATTGCTTTCTCCTGTCTCTCTCTCTCTCTCTCGCGCTCTTTCTCTCTCTAGTGTGAGGCTGAGCTGTAGCAGGATAGAGCGAGCGAGGAGGGGGGAGGTGGTGCGGTGCTGGTGTGAGGAGCACGCTGTGGAGAGAGAGAGGAGAAAAGGGGGGGCTCGCGGCAATGGGGGGATGCGGAGAGCGAGATTTCTCTCTCTCCCTCTCTTCTTCGTGGCCGTCACTGGGCCCCAGAAACAGGAGCGTGTGGTACATTTACAGGTAGCGGGCTGTTTCCTCATTCATTGGCTGGCTATGGATGTGAGGAGAGGACAATGGAGAGAGGGGAGAGGTAGATGTTGCTACTGACAGGCCGTGCCTTTTCAAAGACAGTCTAATAAGCTATGTGTTGTGTGTCCGTGCGTGTACGAGGATGCCTGGTCCTCTGTTCCCTCCCTGCATGTTTTATCAATGTGGCAACCATTGACGAGTGACTGCAGCATGTTTGTTTCTTTTGCGTGTCTTTTCTCCCTCTTGTGTGCATGTGTGTGTCCCTCTGTGTGTTAGCGAGCGCTCATATTGATGCGTTTCAGTCAGACAGTGTGGGTGTATTTCATTGTCTTTGAGTCATGATTTCTCCAAGCACATCATACTCATTCACCACTTTCCCGTTTAAAGCCCGTCTGTGCTTCCCACCAGTCCATGTCCACATTGATATTTTATCATGAGCCGTTTTACTTGCACTGGGAGATACAAGTCAATGAGGGGGGGTGTGCGGCGTTACCAGTGGTTGGGTTTGCGTGTGCGTCCATTGTGAAAAGAACATAGACATTTCACATATAAGCTGTATACGTCATAGTGCTCGACTGTTGAGGGAGTGTCTCCGATACAGTATAGTAGGCTATACATATCTCTGCTACTTGCCTTCATGTCCATAGTTACCCATCCAGTGCTTCACTTGTGGGGTCCTCAAACAGATACCTTAAAGCAGGTGAATGGTTAAAAATGCTTTTCTCTGGTAATTGTGTTGAGTGTTGAGGATGACTCAGGAGTGTAGTCCTTTGCAGGCAGAACATCATGACCCATCTCCGGGAGAGGTAAACCCAGAGCTGACCGGCCCGCTGGAGCGTCCACCCACTGCATGCTACTTTGATCCTCTGAGAAGGAAGGCATGATGTGAGGACAGGGTGAGAGAAAAGAGGAGTGAGGTGTGAGGAGCAGATGGATGGAAGGCGGCCGTGCGTTGGCGAAACAGTTAACATTGATGGAGAACACATAAGGGATGGACCTCAGTAGGGGAAACTAGTGATCATCTGCTGGGTGCTAAAGTTATGGCTTGGTGTTGAAGTCTGGGACTCCAGGCCTGTGGCTCACGACTCCACTGCACCTCCAAGAGTCACATGCTGCTGCATTACTGCACTAACTTTTATGCCACTTGTATTGTTGAATTTCTTGAAATATTACATTTTCTTGCCATTGGCTTTTTATGGGACACGACAGAAACTAAATGATGTGATTTGTTATATATTTTCCTGGGAATGCTATTCCTGATACTGTTTTAATACAGATATAAGGAGTGACCTTTTGTGTCGAGATTCATAATTATAATGTTCAGATCCAAATTCCGGCAAAGCAGTCAGACGACTATTAGTCTAACATTTAATGTGCAAATGCCTTGTGTTTTTCTCAGAGATGGAATATACAGCACCACAGTCCGTCTCTTGAGTGTGGGAGGCATTTAACTTGCAGCTAAATAGAGTGTTTATGCATATTATGAAGAAATCTGCCTGAAGTTCCAAATTTAAAAAATGATTAGCAATGGAAGTTACTTCCACTAATCCGTTGCTAGGTCCATTGTTTTAGCAGTAGACCTCCGTAACAAACTGATACAGCTCTTTTATTATTTCAGATCCTTTGGTTTTAGTTGTGAAGTCACTTAGAGTAAAAAAATCCAAGTGCTAACTAATGCAGAAATGATCTGCCTCCAAAGAAATAGCTGCAATTCCTCTTACATCATCCATCCCTTGTTGAGCCACGGGTTTCACTGGGAGAACAAGGGGGAATTGATATAGTTGGAAACGCTTGCCCAGAAATGATTCATGAGATGTGGCAGCGTGGAGTCCATTTGACCACCCGTGTGTAGTGTATTACAGAGAGCTTGGTCAAAAGTCCCAGACGTGGTAATATAATAATGGAATAATGGCAACACTACACCGCAAGTCTCATCCACTCTGTCTGTCTTCCCAGGGTTCAGTATTATGGATGTAGATTCTTGTCTTAGTAGGCCTTATTAGATGTGTCACATATGAGCGTTCATGTTATAGATGGCAAAGATATCAAAATCTTATACAATTTTTAGATGCAAAAGTTTTCATTTTTTTGTGATCTGTGTGTTCTCCTTCTGATCCAGTGCTTGTCTCTTCAAAATGCATTAACCTATTTAGCATTGCATGTCATCACAGATACACCTTTCATTAACAACAGCTAACATCATCTTTATGTATGTCATCGTCTGCCAACTGTCCTGCTTGCTACAGTGAATATATTCTGTGAGGCAGTATATCTGATATAGAAGCTTTTTTTTATTTGTCTTTTTCTAAGTGACTACATCATTAAGGAGAAGACAGTGCTGCTACAGAAAAAAGACAATGAGGGTTTTGGCTTTGTGCTGCGAGGTGCCAAGGGTAAGTTGTGATCAGATTATGCCACCATAACTTTTGATGGACTTGCTTATTCTCAGTAGCACCATTTAACCCTTTAACATGCTCAAATCCTTTGTTCATTCCTGTAGCTCAGACTCCCATAGAGGAGTTCACCCCCACGCCAGCCTTCCCCGCACTTCAGTACCTGGAGTCTGTCGATGAGGGGGGTGTGGCCTGGAGGGCCGGCCTCAGGATGGGGGATTTCCTCATCGAGGTAAGGACCACGCTTCATGGCTCCTAATCTGAAGTTCCCATGGTACATTAGATTTAATCATCAGTTTTGTCTGTTTACTCAGCATTTGGTTCAGTCTTAGGACATTATGCAATGTTTCCAAAGCTTTAAACGCAGGCCTATGTCAACAAAAAGAAAAGTTTTCCACTGACAAATTGGGTTTTATCAAAAAAGTGTGGTCAGCACTGATTGGTGATGCTATGTTTGAATTACACAGCGTACCATTTGTTGATGGTAACACAATTAGAGACGCACTCTTATGATACTCTAAAGACCTAGGGCTCAAACCCTCAGTGAGTGATAAATACTGTTCTGTCGTCATGTGACTCTAAAAGTGATTTTGCAAGATTTAGAACAAAGCCACTGGAACATTTTTGTTTGATACTGGGTTAGAAATTAGAAGATTGTTATTAAAAGAAAAAAGCAAGTAAATTGTTTGCTGCTCTTCCAGTTTGTTTAAATTCAGGTTAAGATAAAGCATGATGTCAGAGGCAGGGCTTAAAATTGTCATATTTGTTACACTTGTGTGTGTGCCTAAATACAAATCTTTATTTAATCAGAATATTATTTATTATGAGTTTTTTAGCTCATTTTGTTCTTGATGAAAGGGAAAATGGTGCTGCGTAGGCAACACAGCCACTTAATATTGCAGTAATCACAGAACCTTTTCGGTGCCACATCAACAGAGTTTCTTTGTCCCTTTACTGATGTTTTCTTAAATGTGCACCTCTATTAAATTCAACAAAAATGCTAATTTATATGTTACATATTCAACCTGCAGTGAGTCACTTCTGTGGCAGCTTTTGTAATCACTCAGGAATGCCAGGTTTTTAGTTTTTGCAGAACTTACTTATGGATAGAAGAGAAACAAATATGTTTTTGTTGCATGGAACGTTTACATTGTAATGGTGTATAATATCCTTGCGTGGTGGTCAGGTGAACGGGCAGAATGTGGTCAAGGTCGGCCACAGGCAGGTGGTCAACATGATCCGACAGGGGGGCAACAGTCTGATGGTGAAGGTCGTCATGGTGGCACGAAACCCGGAGCTTGAAGACACCACCAGGAAGAGAGGTATGACTCAACTTTTCCCCTTGATGTGTCCCACTTCCTTCTCATGATTCAACACAAAGAGTGATTGCTTGTATGTGTCTTCCTAAAAAGAGTGTTGTCATTAGTGACTGTATGTTTATATGAGAGCACTAAACATTACATTAAAATTGTATTTGGCTGGGTTCCCTTTTGGCAGCACCCCAGCAGACTAAGAGACTGACCCCTCCTGCCATCGCCCTGCGCTCCAAGTCCATGACATCAGAGCTGGAAGAGATGGGTAAGACGACAAAGCATACTTTAAGAAGAACTACAGCTATTCTCAGGGGGTGCACACATACAGAGCATAGTTACTATTAGAAAAATACAGTGACAAGTCTCTATCTTATTATAAACATGATGCCTAACCAATTTTTCTTTCTTCTTGAATCCTTCCAACAACATGCTGTATGCTCCGTACAGTGGACAAAGGTGCGGAAATGTCAGCATTGTGTCCCCTAGTTGTTTTTATGTCCTTCATCCCAGTCCCTGTCCTCTCATCTGCACTCATGCCATCACATGTGTCACGTGACCAGTATAGTGTATGTATTTACTCCATCCTTTCATTTGCTTTACAGTATATTCAGTAAGCATGGGCATTGCACTTTGAGTCACAAGTTTGGTTTCTATTTTTCAAATAATGCATGCAACAGCTGCCTCTCCATGGAAAAAGAAAGCAGGTGAATATCAGCTCTTATCATTCCCTCCATCAGCGCACCAGCTTTAATTAAAACAACATCACTTGAAGCTCTTCCTCTTTTTGCAGAGTATGAACCATCCCAGGGCCCTGATAAGAAGAGGACAGTCTATCAGATGGCACTAAGTAAGAAACTCTTAAAGCTCTTGTGAAATTCAGTGTGTTTTGAAAATTTAGGCCCAGTACCAATCTTACCACGTCTAACTGGCCCATTTTAGGCATTCAATAGAGGAGTGGTTTTCATACTTTTCATACCAACAAAATATTTGGTGCTATTGAAATAAAATAAAAAATAAATACTAAACGAGGCTACAAATATAACTATATATTATATATATATATATATATATATATATATATATATATATATATATATATATATATATATATATATATATATATATATATATATATATATATATATATATATATATATATATATATATATATATATATATATATATATATTAATATATCAAAGGAGGACAGAATTGTAGATTAAATTGACTATAAATAAAAACTGCAAATGAATTCCAAGGCAGTGGTTCTCAAACTGTGGTATGTTTGTCACTGGTGCCAGTCAAGTGTCTTCAGAAGGTACATGAGTGAAGACACAAGTCCTCTGAAAAAGAAAATGACCACGAAAAGTTTCCCATTATGTAGTGAATTTAGCATTTAACTAAACTATATAAAATACTTGTAAAGTTGTGTAAAGTAAAATTATGTAAAGTAGTCCTCTCAACATGTATTGAAAGCAAATGTATATTGGGATGTTTTACTATACTATGTAAGGGCATCTCTGTCTTTAGGACTCTCCCTTTAAGTACCAAGAGGAAGTAATAGGCCAAGAAGTAAGAATAAAAAAAAGCTCAGGGCTTGTTATGCTGTTTGTCCACTGTGTCTCAGATAAACTGGACGAAATCTTGGCTGCTGCCCAACACACGATTACACCGGACAGCCAGGGACAGAGGGGTCATGGGGGCAAGAGGGACAGGGGCAAGAATATTGCCCCCATCACACCCAACGAGGTACACTCTTAACTTTTACTACCTAGAATCTAGACTAGAGTAATCAAAACAATGGAAAATCTTTTGTGATTCTAGCTGTGGAAATTATGGTTGAAAAGGTAAACTAATGCCCAGTCACTCCCAAAACTTTAGCCAACTCACTGCATGTATTCGCCTTTCTGCTGTGGTCCACATTTGTAATAATAGTTTTATTGGTTGACTAATAAAAAAAATTGGTGAACTAAGATCAATTAATTGACTAAACAACAAAGCATTACAGCCTTAGTGGCAATGTTATACATGCTGACGTATTTAGATGCTATATATTACAAAGAGAGAATAACTTTCTAATGCACTGAGATGTATCTCAGATTAGTCATGATTTGGTGACTAATGCCGATGCTCAAAGCGACTTGATCTTTAGATTTTTTTTAGCCACTGCCCTCGCTGGTCTTTACAGAGGATGATTGACAATAGCCCACCCACATCAGAACACTTGTTAAGTGTGAGTCAGGTAGTGTCCATTCATCTATAATCTCCTGCTGCCTAATGCATGACAAATTATGCGACCAGATACATTTACACCTTTTTAATTTATATCAAATAGAAAATAGACTGCAGGGCTACAAGTTAACAGGTTTTGTAAGCATTTTTAGAAAAACATTTATGCATTTGATGTTTGTCTGACAGGTACACATCCAGTGCCAGAATCCTAATAGTTGTGCATATAATGCAAATAACTATAGCTTTTTGTTTTTATTTATTGTCTGTTCTTTTTCTATAGCCAACTTACGATCAGCAATCTTCAATGAGTATGATGCAGACTGGACCTAGTTATGGCTACAACCAAGCTTACTACCAGCCGGGACAGGGGCCTCAACATGCTGTTATGATGCGTCAGAAGTCCATCGGTAGCTTCCACCAATTGAAAAAGATATTTTGGTATTTTATTTGTAGTTATATTTGTCTTAACTGTTTCTATGTCTTCAGGTGCAATGGAGGAGGAGAGGGGATTTCTTCACCCACCCACCATGAAACTGTCCCGAAGCCTCTCTGTACCAGGGCCTGAGGAAATCCCCCCACCCCCAAACACATCTGCCCCAGAGCCACCCCTATCTGCGGGTCCTTATACTGGTAGAGGCCCTGCCATGCCCATACCCCCTGTCTCCCAACCTCACTACCAGCATCATCCCCAGGCAGGACATCCCACTCAAGCAGGCTGGGACAGAGGAGGACCAGGGGGTATGGTTCCCACCCTTCGCCGACAATCAGAAGGACTAGTCCGAGAGCAAGAAGCTCCAAAAAGAGGCGGTGGGAAAATGGGCGGGTTAAGGCGAGGATATAGTAGTGCTACACCACCAACAAGTGCTAAGCCTAAACCCCAACCAGTGCCACAGCACCCACAAATGGGCAGCAGAGAACAACCAGCGGCAGCAGGGAGAGGTGGAGCCAGGAGAGGGGGACGCGGTGCTCTGATGAAACAATCAAAAGTGGAGGATGGCATTCGACAGCATAGAGCTAAAGGTGGGGCTCCTAAAGAGAAGAGTTCTATCCCAATACCTACTATCATTGTAAAAGCCCCATCCACAAGCAGCAGTGGGCGCAGCAGTCAGGGGAGCAGCATGGAGGCGGAGCAGTCTCAGGATGCAGAGGACCCCCCCTCTCCCTCCATGGACAACACAGGAGATAGTCCCAACAACAGCCTGCCTCAGCCACTCACCACATCACCGCAACCACCAACATCCACGGCAACGCCTTCATCAACTGCTCCTACTGTTACATCCCAACAAAATGTGGAAAACTTAGACTACACATCTTTTGGGACGTCATATGGAGGTTTGGGGAGTGGTAGAGGGGGCGATGGGGCAGGAGCGCGCAAGGAGCGGGAACGTTTTCGAGACATGAGGAGAAAAAGTGCTTCTTTTTTCTTGTCTTCTGAGGAGGACATCCAAGGAGAGGCCGGTGGAGGTGATGTAGGTGGACACTATGGGAGCAGGATTCAGCCTTTACATGGCTCTCAAATGGATGTGCCTATGCCTAGATTAAGGCCCTCGAAATCTATTGACGAGGGGATGTTTTCTGGCGATAACTATGTCAACTACTCCAGCAGTATGCCCCCTGCTTTTGGTTTACCGGAGTATTCCTCACCGATTCTCAGTCATGATGGCCAGCCCAAGTCAGCTCCCTCGATGTATGGCCATCAGCCTGCTACTACGTTTATCCATCCACTGACTGGAAAAGTATTAGACCCATCATCACCACTTGGTTTGGCATTGGCAGCAAGAGAAAGGGCCTTGAAGGATGACCGTAGGACACGACGTGATGATAGATATTTTGGTCGTCAGATGTCTACAGTTGGATCGTTTACCACCCCCATTCAAACCCCAACCCCTTCACTTTTTGCGACCCCTACTCAATCAACGTATACTTCTCCAGTTTCAATGCATCTAACTTCACCTACTGCCACCACCTCGCCGGCATCACTTAGTCGACCCCAATCACCAAGGATATTGCGTTTGGGTGGTGGAGAAAGGGTGGAGAGGGAGAAGGAAGGAGGACCACGAGAGGGTCTGAGAGTTCGCTTCTCAGAGGACAGAACCAGCCAGTATTCACCGCAGTATTACCCTACCCCAAAGGAAAAAGAGGTGTACAATAACAGGCCTGTATCGATTGTGCAGCCCCCCCCACCGCCAAGTCAGCCAGCCCCATGCAGACCCTCATTTCTTCAATTTGACAGTTCTCACACTGGCTACATCCCGCAATACACTGTCCCTTCAGCCCCATCAATTGAGAGTATGGGCAGGGGAGTGGCAGGACAGTCCCAAGAAGGTCTAGGTCTTATGGTTCTTCCTCCACCCGCTCCGTCAATAGATGCAGAAGATGAGTTTGTCTTTGTTGACCCATTACCCCCACCACTTCAGTTTGCTAATGGTAAACATGAAAGGGGTATACCACATCATGGGCAAAACGCCACTGGTGTACCTCATCCACCTCCTCCTGCCAAAAATACCTCCCAGACCACTTCACAAGGGGACTCAGCCACGTCCAGTTTAACCTCGTATGACAGCGAAGTGGCCAACCTCACACAGTCCGCCCTGTCACCGTCTTACCCTTCGCCCCAAATATTTCCACCTACAACCACAGCTCCTACAAGCTCTGCTGCTCCAGCATCAGTGCACAGGCCACAGCCCATGTCCCAGTCCCTGCCCTATTACAGTAGCTCCAATGACCCATCTGTGAGTGAACAAAGCCTGCCTCAAGACAGAGGTACTGCTGCCCTCACCACCACCATGACATACGCAACTACCACTATGACTGCAACTACAGCAGCCACTACTACTACAACCTCTCCTACAACCACTGACTACAGTATGACAGGGCCCAAAGTTGGCATTGCCTCAGGAGGTAAAGCTGCTGACCACCCGCATCAAGCCAACACAATTCATAAGAGCGGAGAGTGGCAGGATGCAGTGGTGGACTCTGGTATAGAGGAGCTGGACAGTCACAGCAGTAGTGACCATCATTTGGAGATGCTGGGATTGTCTGGACTGAGGGGTGAAAGAGGAGGGCCAGCGGGAGAAACAGAGAAGGTTTCTGAGAACCAGGATCTTTGTACAGCCTACTCAGGTGGGCAAACATTTGATGTTCTCAGTGCTAAACTGGCAAACCCTGCATTTCCAAAGATGACTCATTACAAAGAAGGGGGAGGAAGGGGTCCGTCAGTTGCACTTCGGCGTCAGAATAGTACCAATCCTGCTCCATTGCAGCTGCACAGACAAGTCAATCCTGAAGATCCTAGGTTTGATGGGGTCTTCCCAGATGCAAGAGGAAAACAAAGCAGATCCAAAATGGAGGATGGCTTTAGTACCACTTTGGCAGCATGTTTAGAGAGGCCCATGGATACTCGGCAGGTGAGCTGGGTTGATCTGGAGGCGCATGAACAGGGAAGGATCCAGAGAGGAGCCATGGCCATGGACAGCCGTAGACTACATTCACCTCTGTCAGGGGTGAAGGCAAACATCATCAATGAGCTCAGCTCCAAGCTGCAGCAGATGAGCGGTATGAAGAGCATGGACGACTGGAGCCAGTCTCCCAAATCACCTACCATGAACAGGTTTGTATGGCTTTATATGAAGTAATTATAGTGCAGAGTTTGATGAATCACTGCCTCAGTGAGTATCTTGTCAATGTAATACAGTGATGTTAAAACATCAGTGTTACACAATGACAGTTCCGCATGCTATAATAGCTATTTTCCCAGTGGAGTCTCAGAGGAGTCTGGTAAATTCCAATGTGGTCAAAGCTGTAAATAACAAAAATATCACTCATAAAATACCTGACAGGCCATTTTTGTGTGACAAAAGTTGCACTACAACATTCTGGGCTTGTTGTTAGTTTCAACTTCACTTATGTATTTCCTTTTTAAGTTATGTAGTTTTATTTGTCTTTTTCAGATATTCTGCAGATTTCTCAGATGCCTTTCACAGTCCTCCGATTGGTCGCTCCACATCACCTTTACCGACCTCCTCACCACAGCACCGTCAGATTCTTGCCCCTAACCTGGCTGCCTCCCCCTCTGTCTCCCCCACGCCTCAAGCACCAGTGCAGAGGAACTGGACCCGTTCTCCATCCCCACAGATGCCCACATCCCCGGTCCACTCTCACCCGCCACATTCTCCCACATACTGTCCTTATCCCACATCACCAAAGCACCGCTCCAAAATGCGCAGGCAGACTTTTGATTTCCAGTGCAGCCCCACAAAGGAGATGCGGTCATCAGTTTCTCGCCGTCGGGCCCCTAGTCCTCTTATCTACAACACAGAGCAGCAAAACCCTGCTCCACCTAGGCCCTCTTCACTCCCCATACTTCCCAGCACACCTGTTTACACTGGCCCCTTTGACTTCCCTGGGCCACTCACCCCACCCTCCCCTGGCCTCCCTCTTGGAGACCCCTACCAGGCCTCAACACCACCACTGTACTCACCGTCAGGGATGCAGAGTCCAAACCCACTGCTAGTGTCCCGCTCCCTATCACCCACTCATTTTCTCTCCGGAGCATCTTCCCCTTTGCACCTGCCCCCCAGCCCATCATGCCTCAACTTCCCCCACCTCACCCCACCACCACCAGCCAAACCCTTTGCTGTGAAACCTCTGCCCTACTGGACCAAGTACGATGTTGCGGACTGGCTGTCATACCTGAACCTGGGTGAACATAGGGAGCGTTTTATAGACAATGAGATTGATGGGTCACATCTACCTTCGCTAACAAAAGAAGACTTCTTGGACCTGGGGGTGACGAGAGTGGGCCACCGCATGAACATCGAGCGGGCACTGAAGAAGCTCACAGACAGGTGAGGGAAGATGGACTAACTTTGGGACAAACATCTATAACAGTCACAAAGGAAGTACGGATGGTACAGGAAGGTCATCCTCTTCCTAAACACACCATCCCCTTTCTTTGTTTACCATAGCCATTTTTTTCTTAGTCATGTTTCCTATCCTTTATCTTTATCAACCTTACATACCTTTATTTTTGAATCTTTCCCATTCTTATGCATTGATTTAACCTCTCTCCCCAGGGTACCCAGTTCTCCCATGCATGTCACTACTTCTCCCCAAGACACAGACTGAGGGGGGACCTTTAAGATGAATCAAAGAGAATTATTATTATAAACAGAGGCATACAGTGTCAAAGGATGTACCAGAGAAGAAAAGTGGACTTCAACAGGACAAAGGGCTGCTAATATGCCATACCCTGATAATGCAGTCATATATTTTGAGATATGAAAATTGTGTGTCAAATGGAAGAAATACTTGGACACCATTTTGTGCTATCAAAACAAACTTATAGATGCACTTCTATATTCACATTTACTAACAGATGGATTGTCACACCATCTGCTGTAAGAAAACTCTTGTCATAATTCAAGAAAGAGTCAAAAAGTTGCTGCTCGAAATCCACCACTGACTCTCAACTTATTTGGCCACAAACTGTCGTGAAACAATGCGTTTTACACCAAACATCTGTTTTGTAGCTTTAAGCACATCTGAGATTCGAATGGCTGTAAGCAATGGATCCATGGTCAAAATATGACAACAAAGACTGTTTGTAAATGATGGCTAAAATGATAAAAGAATCATAGTATTATTCATTATACGCATATTGCCCAAATTAATGCTCCGGCTATTTATGTGCGTCTTTTGCCTTAGTATATCTATGTTCAATGGTATCCACAAGCCACTTGTTTGTACTGTGCTGATTGCAGTCTCTGGTCAGGGTATTTTTACAGTATATGTATAGAATTCACAAAGTCACCATTAGAAAATAACCATATTTTCTACATACAATCATGAGAAAGCAAAATTAAAGAGGAATATGTGCACATTATTTCAAGTGCAAGTCTGGCCATAGCACTGGCTAATAAATCTCTGATGCCATAACATGGAGTGCTGTGTGCTGGCAGCAGGTGCAGTGATCATAAAAGGGCTTTCTTCTGCTTCTTCTGTCTGACCAACTTCCTCACTCTCTGTGTCTGACGCTGTGTCTGCCTTGGTGGCCAAATGCTTTACTCAACTTACATTATTTGTAACGCCTTTGATGAAACATGTAAATGATGGTCCAAAAACATAATTTCACCGAAAGATAATCCTTATACCTCACACTTTTGCCCAAAACAAATATATCCTTTTTCTATACCCCAGTTTTGGAAGAAAATACGTTAAAGAATTACATGTAAACATTAGCTATTTATCACTGGTTTCAAATATGAGGCAAGAATCCTTCATTTATAGATCTACAGTATATTTATTCATGCTGACAATTACAACATAAATATCATAGTATATTATAATTACTATATTAAGTACGTAAACCTTTTTAAGAATCTTTGTCTTCCAATACGTGTGGACAAATTCTCTTAAGATAAGTTTTTTATTTATTTTTTGCTTTTTTCCAATGCTTTCTATACTGCTCGCACTGTGGTAACCCTGATGTATCCCATAATGCATCTCCCTCAACATGACTGTGAGTGAATGGACACTACACTGGCACAATAGGACTGAGCAGTAGTGTAGAAAGCATTACAAATTAGGTCTAGTGAAATGCATAATGAATGCAACAACAAACAATATGACCATAAGTATGCAGAGATTAAAGTATATAAATAAATGAATATATAAAGTTTTGTTTTATTAAAATACAGTATATAAAATGATGAATATTATGATAGAGGTATAATTAAGGTGTTGAAATAAAAAGGTAAAATTATGTTTCTGTCTTTATTGTCCCTCATTCACACTGAAAAGACTTGTTCTGAATTGAGTCACTCCTCTCAGTCCTGAGGTGGTTGAACAATCCATTGTTTTTGTTTCCAGAATTACTCTCCCATCAGGCTTTGCACACTAATGGGACAAAAGAGGGAAGATGAGATGGCTTAATCCAAAACAAGTGGTTTCTTCAGTCATGCAGTAAACTAAAGAGGTGCCTGCGAGGCTCCAAAACAACTTGGACCAAGATGAATGCTGGTTGTTTGCTATGATGGTGGCCTATTTCAGCTTCATTATGATCCACTGTAAATAAAAGGGGTTTGTAAGGTCCATGTTGCCCAGGTTTTACCCTCTGGCATGGTCTGTTAGCAATTAGCAACATTACACATGTCAGGGGTTGTTTTTCTGAGTGAAGCCACCTCTACCATTAAGCTGTAGCACCATTGAAACATAGCCAAGACTTAACATAGCAATACGTTTGTATGTTTTTGCAAACTTTTAACAGTGAACAGTTTTTGACACTGTAAAAAGACATTCTAGAAAAATAAAATAGTCTAATGTATGAGGTAACTATTATAGTGACTAAAGAAAATATCAAGTCTACTTTGTGACGTAAGAAAGACATGTCTACCTCCTGACATGCACTTAGTAACATTGGGCTCTACAACACTATGATGTTTTTCTGCATTAATTAAATGGTTACTATGTCTAAATAATTCTTAATAAATAATTTGTTTTTTATGAATTAAGTCTTGATAATAAGTAGAGCTAATTAGCCTTAATAAAGTGTTCAATGTATGCTTAATAATTCCATTGTTTTATGGGTTTGAGCCAGTAAGACCATACATGCTTAAAATTAATGGTGATTTACAGTTTTTAAGTGTGTTAAAACATGTCTAAGCCTATATGACTTGCAGATTTTCTTTGACAATCTGTTAACTATTAGTTCTTGTTTTGAACACAGTATATACAACCTTGATCTGAAAGGAGAATGTGAATGTAAACCACATGTTGGTGCCAGAGGTGCATCACCGGTCTCTGGATGACGGTAGTGTTCCCCTGGCTTTTGTCCCAAAGAAAACACCACCCCAGCACACAGGTAAACACACACTGTACACACTACTATTACAATCCAGTGTTTCTAGGCCTGACCAGAGCAGGCAGGTCACAAAGGGAGCCCACATAGAGGACTAAATGTTGCACATAGCTTCATGGGACAGCCCCTGCAGTCTAACACACTGTCACTAATAAGCTCACATGACTTTGTGCCACTGTGACATGATTCTGTGAGCACTGCCAGGTCAAAATGAAGGACCCCTGTCTCATTAGCACCATATTGAGACAGGCCGAGGGAGGGACGGGCAGAGAAGGGTAGGAGGGGGACTCTTCCAGCTGTTTTAATACTAGCAGAGTGCGGGCACTCAATGTTAAAGCACTGGTTAAACACCATGGACTTTGAATAAGGAAAGCTGAAAATTCAAACATTTGTAGAACTGTGGAGCAGAGCTACAAAGGTAAGTTCCTTCCTCTTTTTAACGATTTGCCCTAAAGCTAGCTGACGGCAGAGAGATCACCAGACATGTGTTTTCATTTCCACACCCACTTTTGAATCAACATAGAGCGAGTGTAACTTTAAGGGCCAAGGGGAAGAAATTGGGTCAGTGAGAGAGGGAAGAGCTTGTGTTGGAGGAGGAGAGAGGCGCAGGAATGGGACAGGGGGAGATGGACTTACAAATGGAGTAGGAGACCCTCAGAGCGGCCCTACCGGTAACAAGTGAGCACTTGAGTAATCAGTGGTGATTCAGGGAGACATGTAAGTGCTGCTTTGTGCCTGGTGTGCCTGCTCTGCTGCCGCTTTGTGTGCTGTGATCTTCCTTTTGGCGTGTGCACTGGACACTTTGACATGATAGAAGTCTGGGCTGCTCTTTCAGGAAAAAACGAAAGTGTGTTAAAACAATGAGGCACTAATAGAAAAAAAAACTTTGGCCATAGTTAGCAGCAGCCTCTGTGCCATGCTTTGTCTATGATAAAGTGTAGTTAGTCACTTTTATATTAGCTATGTGTCCGCACTCCCCACCAGGCCTGAACATAGCTGTATTATCTGCTCATCTACTTGTCCTTTCCTTTTGTTTCATCTATCACTCTAAAAAAACACTACATTGCACTATTATATAGATTTCCAATGGAGCCCATTGCTTATAATATTGCTTGTATTAGCCAGAGCCTCGGTGAAAGATGACCTTTCGCCGCTGTTTATTTTGGGAAGGCAACAGGAAGAATGCCGGAGCAGCTGCTCTATTCCTGCTGTCAGATCCCACCCTGTGAATTCCAGTCTGCCAATGGAGCACTCCCCTTACTCATGCACTAGGCATGAGGCTCAGATGTTGTTATGGTAATACCCTTAAACCAAACAAATGCAGTTAAGAGTCAGGTGCTAGTGACTTCTTCTCAGACACGACTGTCACGTCCCACCAATAGTACATTTCACAGTGAAAACATCCAACCTGTGGCATGATAATCACTGCTACCTGTCCACCAATAAAAGCTGCTTCCTCTGTGTGTAGTGTGCATCTTAACCAGTCTAACTACTCTACTGAGTGACAACAACCCTCTTTGCCTCTTCATGTGACAGTCATCTTTCAACAATGGCCAGCCTCCCCAAGGAGCCTCCAGAGGACCCTAAGAAACTAAGCTTTTGGATGGTGAGTAAAAAACTCAAAGTGTGTGTGCATATATATACACACACACACACACACACACACACACACACACACACACACACACACACACACACACACACACACACACACACACACACACATATATATATATATATAGATATATAGATATATAGATATATAGATATAGATATATAGATATAGATATATAGATATAGATATATAGATATAGATATAGATATATATATATATATATAGATAGATAGATAGATAGATAGATAGATAGATAGATAGATAGATAGATAGATAGATAGATATAGATATAGATATATAGATAGATAGATATATATAAAGAATAACTTAACAACTTTCTGCTTTTTCAGCCAGGGAATTATGTTCGGACCGTGCACAGAACTGACCAGTCCTTTCAGGCCTCTAATGATCTGGTGGCCTGCTTCCTTGAAAGAGCTAAAGTTGAGAGACAATATGCCCAGCAGCTGAGCCAGTGGAGCACCAAGTGGAAGACAATAGTGGACTCTAGTAAGTGGTGATTCACCTGTACAGTGCTTTGTTTACATATCGCTTTGCACATTAAAAAAAGGTATGAATCTAAACTGTTTCTAGAACCAACAGCAACTATCAATCTCTCTTGAGGGCCCTCTTAATTATTACAACACCATGTAATTACTGGTTATCTAATTATTTCTGTTAGAGTTTCATGGCATCTGAAGCAACTGTGGACCTGTGGTATGGTTCACTCTTAACAGGCTAGACGATAGACATAGGAGGACATAGATAAAGAAAGGACATATTAAAAAGACTGACCATGTCAACCACATATGTATTTAACTTTAAGATTAGGGCTACGTAATTATCCTGATTTTAAATTGTGATTTCAGTGATTACTCTATTCAACCACAAAAATGTAATAAAAAATAGAGTGATATGTTCTACTCATCTGAATCTAATCTACATAGGTTTTTAAAACAAAAGTGTCACAAAAATCACTAATAAAATATATTAGGCCTATACTACACTATACATTTTACATATGTAAAAAAATAAATAAATAAATAATTGTTTGAAATAATCATGATTTCAATTATGAGCCAAGTAATTGTCATTATGAATTTTGACATAATCGAGCAACCCGACATATAATATGACTAATTGTTTGCTGACAAAAAACATGGTGAGTATACTATAAGGCTTGATTTAAAAAGTAACAATAATTAAGTGTGCCCAGCCCTGTCATCAATAATAGCTCTGCATGTTCCAGAACCGTTTGCACATTTGCCTTTCATCAGGTCCACATGAACTGTTGATTGTTATTAAATGAGTGCATCTGGACTTGTTTGGACAAATGGAGGTCATTACATCTTTATTGGTTCCATGACTCAACATCGCCCCCCTCTTTCTCTGTGTGTTTTATTTTACGGCCTGTTTCTTTGCTCTGTGTCCCCAGGGCCGCTGTATGGCTCGCTGATGAAGGCGTGGCAGTGTTTCTTCACCTCCACCGAGCGTCTGTCTGCCCTGCATTCGTCCATCTCACAGTCCCTAGTATCTGAGGAGGGGGAACGAATCAAGACTTGGCAGAAAGAGACCTTCCCCAAAAAGATCTTCTGTGGCTTCAAAGAGAGCCATGAGAACAACACCAGCTTTTCACGTGCACAAAAACCCTGGACCAAAAAGCTTGTCAAGGTGCAACACATAATCATGATCTTTGAATATATATAAGTACAATATATAAAATAATCACTTTTCTTATTAATGAACAATGAACAACAAAACAACAGTAAGAGCAGATAGCCAAACACAAAGTACTACTTTGAATAATTTTCAATAATAATAATAAAAGGCCATCTAGAGCTGCAAAGTTGCAATTTGAATTGGTGCAATTTTCAAATCGCAAAAGCTGCAATTATTTAGATGATCAAATTTCCAATGTTTGCTGTACCTGTAGGCTAGACACGCTGTGAAATGCATGGGTTTCTTGTGTTAGTTTATCAGTTCATATTTCAGTCATTTCACAAAATACAAATTGAATGCTCCTGGAGTTGTTAACTCATTTAAACAAATGCTACTTTTAAACACATATCCCAAATGTAATTGTAATAATCAAAAAAAATTGCAAAAAAAATAGCAAAATGCATTGTAAGTTTTTATCCAACTGTAGTCCTACAGCCCACACAGGCACAGAACAATGAATAACAAGAGCCTACCAGGTTCCAAATGGAAATTACAACAAGTCAAGCTCATCAAAGACTTATAAAAAATATATAGCCTACAGTATGCAACATAATGCCCCATACTAAGGACTGCATTCCTCATTAAATCTGTGAATGAACTTCTTTTTCTTCTTTCGTCCATGCAAGTTAACAAGCATACATGTGTGTGAATGTGCCTGCAGCTGGAGAAGGCCCGGGAGGCATACCACAAGGTCTGTCAGAGGGAACAAGCTGCCATAGACAAAGAGAAGCAGGCCAACGACAACCCAGAGCTGAGTCCGGAGAAGAAGCAGAAGTTCACCGACGCCAAAGTCAAGCTGACAGAGGAGAAAGAAAAGGTGAGGACAGACCTGCACACTGCAGCAACTCCTCAACAACACTCACTCAAGTCACCCCTCCCCCCCAACAACATGTGTTTCATTAGTCGGATGCATGTGGTAATATTTATTTATCCGACTCTAAACATGACCCCCAGCCTCTCGTTTCAGCACCAGACGTTCCCTTGTACGGGCCAGTGTTATTGTTAAACCATTCTGTGTTTATGGAGTCCGCCATGGGAACAGTGAAGGCAAAGATTTATACATGCTATAGGGCGCCTGCACTTGTGAACACATAATAAGTACTTCCTGAGGCTTTTCAAAATAAGGCCCCCTTGTCATACACGCAGATGAGGGAACGCTATGAAAAAGTGCTGGAGGATGTTACCACCTACACCCCTCGCTACATGGAGGAGATGGAGGCCATATTTGAGCAGTCACAGGAGGAGGAGAGGAAGAGGATCAGCTTTTTAAAACAGGCATTCCTCTCCATTCACAGACATCTGGACATCACCAACAATGAAAGGTAAAGGGTCAGTGGAGTCACAGGATCTTTAA
This sequence comes from Periophthalmus modestus, assembly GCA_019594935.1. Lineage (NCBI taxonomy): Eukaryota > Metazoa > Chordata > Actinopteri > Gobiiformes > Gobiidae > Periophthalmus > Periophthalmus modestus. The sequence goes on along the minus strand of JAIEZT010000304.1, from coordinate 12,691,449 downwards.
TTTAGCTTGCAGTTCAGTGGATAATGGTTCAGTGTTATATTATAAGTGTTTAATTGTAATGCTAGGCTGATAAGTAAGAGAAAAAGGCAGAATAAGCCTTTGGATATTTTATAATTAACATTAAATGAATCCATATGTCCTTGGTACAGTGTGAAGGCAGTGTACAGTGAGCTGCATGACACTCTCATGGCCATCAGCGACCAGGATGACCTCAAATGGTGGAAGAACAACCACGGCCCAGGCATGCCCACAGACTGGCCAAAGATCCAGGTACGTCAGACACATACAGTAATAAGTAATATTAAAGACATAAATATGAAGAATCTAAGCATTCCTATGGCACACGTGATTGTAACAGGAATGGGTTCCACCAGTTAAAAAATTTAAGAGAAAAAAGAGAGACAAGAAAAGAAAAGATTCCCGTCCGTAAGTGGTCCCAGTTCCAAATCAGCTCCAATAAAGACCTTATTGTTCTACACTGAAAAACTTTTACTGTGTGTGTCAGGGTGATGATTGGAGGAGTGAAGGTGCGAGCGCTGTATGACTACACAGGAGAGGAGGGTGATGAGCTTTCCTTTAAAGCAGGTAATGAATCATTTATTTAGACTACAATATTCATGTTCATCATAAAGCAAAATGTATGATATTAATAGCATAGTATTATATGTGTCACATGGCCAAGAAGGATTGTTGTGTTATGGACATGATGCCCAAGTTGTTTGTATTATAATTTGGTGTTTTGGTTGGAAGATGATTATCCAATCAGAAAGCATGAGCAATGATCCTCACACAAGTCTCTCATTTGGGTTACCGGTTTCAATGCTAAACCCGTCTCTAATCGGAATCTTCTCTACTGAAACCCTAGCACCTGCAGCCAATCAGTAATTAGTGTTAGTACAGCCTCTACAGCTCAGTGAGTGAATTCTGAAGGTTCTGAGCTTCCACATGAGACACAGCCTGTCCATATTCTTCAGGGAAAAACTCTATCCTCTATATGCAGGTCAGGGCACTGGAAACCCAGGTTCAGTTGACTATAATGCCATTTTAAAACTGTAAGAACATAGGGTTCCTTTAAAGTGGACATAATTATATAAAAGCGTTTATGAGCTTATAACCATGTTATAATACAGTTCCTTCACCATTAGCTTACTCAAAGTCATATTTCATTGATTCCTGCATGGTTGAGTGATTCTATATTGTCCTTGATTTGACGCTTGATTGCTCTGGTAATTCTTGTTTTTACCGATCCCTAGCACTGCACTTACACAATTATTCCAAAAATACATTTGTATGTTTTTTGTTTTTTTAATATAATATAGGTGAAGTGTTCCTGAAGGTAGAGGAAGAGGATGACCAGGGCTGGTGTCGAGGTGTGCTCAGCGGAGGGAAAGAGGGCTTCTATCCAGCCAATTATGCTGAAGTTGTGGAGTGACATCTCTTTGTCAAAAACACTCTTTTTTCACCACGTTTGAAGAATGAAGTCTACCACTTTCTCCCAGAGACTGTAACAATATAACCTGTCCCCACCAGAAGCCTTAATGTTTGTATCTATGGGCACTTCTGAAATATTTCTAAGTATAATTAACTTATCAAGAATGTCAGGCTGTATGTATAAAATGTACTGTATATGAGATGCAAGTGTTTGCATGTGAGAAAATCCCGGGAAATTTAAACATAAATGTATTTATTTACCTTTTGAAAAACTAAAAAGCCTAAAGAAAAGTTTTTTTAACAAGACCAGGTTTACAATGTGTGTGCAATCCAGTTATTGTTTACGAATGTAACACGAAGATTCTTTTTGAAGGGACAGGTTTTCAGAATAAAAGAGTTTGTTTATTATATGTCTATACAATATTGTTGATATGGTTTTGGTGCAAACTGAATATAGTTATGACATATTTTTTAATTCAAATTATTATTAGTATCTAAGTAAACGAGGAACAGTGCATATTAATGCATATTCATGTTGAATCATGTCTGTTCATTAACACGCATTGTCCCAACCAAATAAATAAGTTAATGAACATTTAGACCAATGTGAATATGCTAGATTACAGCCTTCGGCTAATTTCCATCTGCAGACCCCGACAGGTTGATGTTACAAAAAATAAAACACATATTATTTACACAGACTATGTACAGTAAGACAGAGTAGATGAACAAAGACAAGAACAGTGGTTACAGTATCACATTAGTACAGACATTTTACAGCCTCATGTTGAAGAGTGACATTTACAATCCTATTGCACTGATAAATATCAAATCTCATTGATAAACTGCCAAAGCAATGCTTGGTGAAAATTAACCTTGTAATAGTCCAGATAGCGACCTTAGGGGTTCAATGAGGAACAGAGCAGAGCTGAGACTGTTTGTCCAGTGCAGACCCAAATGCATTTATTTGAACACCAAAAATATTTACAAAAAACAAGAAAAACTTTAAAAGAATCAGCATGGCTGTACCTCCCATACATACAGCACCCTCTCCTAACCAACTGAGGTTTGCTCTTTTTATAAAGCACCTCCCTAATTGGCTGAGCCCACTCTGTAGTACAGGTAAGTTTTCCCTCATCCAATTCTATTGTTAAAAATTTGCTCTTCACAAACAGTATACAAATTTATTCAATTAAATTGTTTGTTAAAAAAGAGCTCTATATTTAATTTATTTGTTTTAACAGTGAATTAGGTAACCCAAAAAGCTAAAATATAAGACACCCCTCCTTGTTAGCACCCAGTTGTCTGCCCTGGAATCTTCTTAAGGTGCTTCAGCTGCTGGGGTACTCATTTGGCTGAAACACCTAAGGCAGACAACATAGGTGAGTTGAAATGTGCAACAGTTCAGTTATAATCAATTAGCTGATACAACATTTATCAATAAAACATTTTAAACTTTTGTGTATATTGTTCTTTCTTTTTGCTAGATAGGCGCATGTAATGGACTAGCTACACTACAAACCTCCAGAAGCCAGTAATAATTATAATTTTCATACATTTTATGACGGATTTGCTAAGTTAATTTTTATATATAAGCTATTCCAACATTGCTGCTGACTAAATATTAACAATTGCAGGTGGTTAAAAAGTATTATGAGCTATAAATCCTGGTGCAGACAAAGCAGTATTTCTTTGAGTTGACACCCATATACAGCAAATGTTTAACCACAAGTGCATAGCGAGATAAAACTATGACTAACCAGTGAACCAGCTGCACTCCTGTCATGAAAGTGTGAAACCTGTTGGACAACATGACTAACAACGGCTGTAAGAACACAGAAGTATCAGCTTTAAAGTAACTACGCTTCATGTAAGTACAGATTTCATTATATTTTATTTTACATTATATAAGCGGTGGGATATAGCTGCACTGTTTGCTGTTGCCTCCTAAAGGCAGATGTGATAGCTCTTGTAATAGTAATTACGCTGATTACTGTAATACAATGGCACTGACTTTGTGTTTGTTAATTATGTGGCAGGAAATACCATCAATGGAATTCGCTTGTGGATTTGTTTATGTTCCTCCTGCGCAAAATGCCTTCAAACGATCAGGTAAGACTTTGTATTTTACAATTAAAAGTTAATTTTAAAAGGGTTTCATGTACATGCGTGTTTTAATATAGCCAGTTGCTCTTCATCTGGTCAGATATTATTATGGTAGCCATAGCAACATGTTTGTCGGACAGGGACCAACCTTGTGCATACTGTAGCCGCCTATAGGTTGCATCCATGTCTGTAGAAACACATAGGTTATGCAATTATATAACCACATCTTTTTCTTCGTCCAGATAGTGTTGGCATGGAACCACACTGTGTTCATCAACAATCAGCTATGGTTGAAAAAAATGAGATTTTGGTGTTTTGTTTTTTAATGTGAAGAGGGTGTCACTGGGTTACAAGTATGTTTGAAGTACTCTAAGACTAGACTAGAACAGAAGAAACTTCCTACCTTTTAAAATATGACATGTGATATGTGTTCATATGTTGTCTCCAGCTCTGCTGGCTCCACAGCAGTGTGTCCGTCCTCGGGTGCCTCCTCCTCCTCCACCAACATTCACCAAACAGGTGACCTCTGTCTCCAAGGTCATTGAGCAGCTTCCAAGCAATGAAGTGAAAAAGGAAACGAGGACCACAGTTTTATATGAAAACGGCACTTTAAGAAACAGTGCCTTCCCTGCCAGCACGCAGTCTACACAGAATTCAGCTAAAAAAACAGGTGAAGTGACCCTCAAAATTAGTAGTACAGTAAACTAGTAGTGGAAGTATGGGTTCACCTGGATCAACTGAGATAAAACATTAAAAAAAACATTTAAGTAAATTAAAATAAACATTTAAGGGATTTAAGACAAAAAAGCTATAACAATTTAAAAATACATATTTTCCATGTCAGTTTATTTATTCAATTATGCTTTTTTTTTCTGACCTATAACATCTTGTGTCTTTTAATAGCTCTTTTGCCCCCACACATGCGCATCGCTCCTTCTGTTGCTAAGCCTCGCTCTACTTCGTACAGTGAACCTTGGAGCCCCAACAGTCAGTATGAAGTCCCCCCTTGTGAGCCTGATTTAGACAACCAGCCCTGGGACCCCAACTACACATACCACATCCCTGAGAGCTCAGATAGCTCTGACAGTGTGTACGAGACACACCCACCAGGCAGAAGGAACTCGAGTAGGCATTGTCGTTTCTACATTTAGCACATTTAAATTTTATATTTATCATTTTATATTTGTGTTTAAAATAAACAAATAATGTAAAGCCAAGATTGTTTTTGCTATAGCCCCAACTCTCCCTCCTCGGCCGGTCAAAATGCAGTCGATACCTGAGTATTTGATGATTCTACCATCGAAACCCTCTAAAACAGAATCAGATCTTCAGTCGGTTGAAAATACTACAAAAAGTATGTTTTGTTTCACTTTTGCAATGCAATACAGTTTGCAAATTCTGACTAATGCTTATTTCTGTAGAGTTTGACAATAGACTTCCAGGAAACCCCAATGTCGTTCTTGTCAGTTTGGGAAAGTTGCTGTTCGAAGAAAGAGGTTAGCTGCCTGTGTCCATAATTACATCTCATTATATTTTTTAATCTGAATAACTAGACGGTTGAAGAAAATAATGAATCACTGCTGTATGTTTTAGTGCAACTTATCCATGGAGAGCCTATATCTTGCGCCAAGTGTGGCTCAGTGCTGGACTCCATTTATGCAAATGTGGTAAATATGCTATTGATTTGACCCTTATGTTAATGAAAAACAATAAAAGACATGCAATAATGCTCACTGCAATATTAAATGTTATGCTTAATAGGTCATTTCAATAATTACAAGCAGGTGGTGTTATTTTTAATGCAGAGAGATCTAACTGCATTGTAGTCCCAGTCTCTTACACGTCCTTATATATATTATATTGATATATACATTGTCACATAGGTGGAGGTGTGTTACTTCTGTAAGGACAAGCAGACGACTGTCCCGGTCACTGTCCCAGAGCAGGCTCAGGACATCCTGTTTTCACTCAGCCCTGACCCGGACCCCCCACAACCTCCAGACCCTCTGCTCCTTTTCTGCATCGACACCTCTGGCTCCATGACCATCACCTCACAGGTAAATCCATGATGTAAACAACCCCAGTCTCTAATGTACTTAATATTTCTGGTGTTTTAGGTCATTGAGCAGGGGAAAATTGTCCACAGATCTCGACTTGAGGTACTTTTTAAATCTACAAACCATATAAATAAAGTTATGGCTCATACTAATGCATGTCTTTTCTACAAGTTTGTCCAAAATGCTGTTTTGCATTGTGTACAAAGACTGAGTGAACAAAAGCCAAATACAAGAGTGGGGCTTGTAACGTTTAACTACAAAGTAAGTTACTAATGACACCTATTATTATTTCTGCACATATAAATATACTGAAATAATGGCTTGTTTCCCCAGGTAACCCTACATGGATATGTGGATTACGAGACATGTTACCTTAGTAGTGATGAGTTGATTGACACAGAGTATCTGAAAAATGCAGCCGCCTCTTTCCCCAATCCGCCTCCTGTTTACAAGAATAAGGACTACCTGCAGAGACAAATAATGGGGTAAGAAGTATGAGATACAAGTACATTTCACAGAAAGTTAATGCAAAGTTATTTAACAAGTTTGCATTTGTTTTTAAGATTAAAGGAAAGTGGGACCACAGCTTTAGGTCCAGCTGCTCTACTCACTATTGCAATGGCATCAAGACACCCAGGATCAAAGGTGGGTTGGAAGACCCATGTAGACACATTTCACAACAACAATTACTACTACTACAGTTTATATGGCTAATGCCAATCTATTTTTTAGCTCAAGGTTCATTGTCCACAATTTTAAATAGTGCCCCCTACTGGAGAAACACTGCAATATCTAACTACATTGTTTCAATAATATGACAGATCATTTGTAGGAGAGTATAATGACAAAACGTATTTTAATCTATTTTGAAGTGAGTGAACAATAGTTGGTATGTGTTTGAAACTATACCTGATGACACCTGGCCTGATGATATATCATGTCGCATTATCCGTTGCTTTCTTCATACTTGGCCTGTGGACTCATTACCAAAAAGTATGGACCTTTGGCAGGAATACAATCTTTGTAGCAAGGCTGGCTGTCAAAATCTGTTCTAAAATGAAAACTTCAACAATGCTTTCTCAAAGGTAATCATTTGCACTGATGGAAAGGCCAACACTGAACTGGGAAACCTAGAGGAGGAAGACATTGATGCTCGCACTCTTCTCTCCTCCACTATCTTCTACCAGGAGCTGGGGGAATATGCAGCCAGTCAGGGGTACCAGTGCCAACAAATTGGTAGTTGCAGACTTTACTCGTATTGACTTTTATTTTTCCTATTTAGTGTGACGGTGTCAGTATTGTCCATTGAGGGAACAGACTGCAGGCTGGATGAACTTGGGAGACTAGCAGATCGAACAGGAGGCAAAGTAAGCCATCTCAAATTTTACATTTAGATTTTCTTATTTTGTTTTTATGTTCTACTCATTCAGTTGTATCTTTAAGGTTGTCATTGCAAGTCCTGAAATGTTGCATCAAGAGTTTGAAGAGATGATTGAGAATAGAACAATAGCCACACATTGCACAGTGTCATTTCTGCTGCCAAAATCTTTGTAAGACACACCCCCCCCCCCCCCCCCCCCCCCCCCCTTCCACCCCCCCCCCCCCCCCCCCCCCCCCCCCCCCCCCCCCCACCCCCCCCCCCCCCCCCACCCCCCCCCCCCCCCCCTTTTTTTTATTGTAGTCACAAAGAAGCCCAACTGTTTTTAATATGTATGTTTCAATCTAGACGTGTGAAAGGAGAAAGAGAAGCAAGTCACAAAGGGGTGCGAGAGGTGGGAAACATTGACCCAGAAAAAGAGATCACTTTTCAGTTTGGATTGAACGATCATGGAGCACATGGTAAAAAAAAATTAATTCAAATTTTTGAGAATTCGAATTTAGTCAACAGGTCTTGTTATCAGATGTGTTTGTAGCTGAGCAATGCTGCCATTAAAAACTGGAAGATTACTGCAGGGAATAACAAACAACACTGAAATGGTCATTGTGTATACATCCAAAGCATTTCTATCTAGCTTCTCTGACTTTATTCACGGGTTTCAGATCCATGTTATGCAACATTTTCAGGGCTTTTCCCTTTCAAATGATAGTATGGGATAGTAAAATATAAGTATGGCTATTTACAGTACAGCATATAGACAGAAAAAAAGCAGGTAAAGTGACTTCAGTAAATTGTGTCAGTAATAATTACATTATGTCACAGTATTGCACAGTATTATTACTACAGGTGGATGACTCAATGTACAATCTTGTACAGTGAATTTTTTCTTTCCTGAAATCCATGGATAAAAAAATAGCTATGCCTAAAAGTATCTTATAGTAAAGATTTATCCATGATATTCACATTTTTTGCATGGTCTTTGGTTTCAGTTCTTCCACCAGCTTCAGGCAGCACAGTCTATGTACAGCTTCAAGTCAGATACACACAAAAAAATGGAGAGAAAAGGCTACGGGTGATAACTGCTCCCAGAGAGGTCACTAATGACAGGTAATGACAACTTGTAGCATTATACATTTGTAGGCCACTCTAAAAAGTATTCAACTATAGCACTTTTTTCTAACACCTCATTGGTGGAGACATTAGTGATTTGGACATAACGTGTCTCTTGTTTCCTGTTCTCAGCTCATCTGCGCTGTCCTCTCTGTCTTTGCCTATCATTGAGCTCAACTCATCTCAAGTCACTGCTGCTCTGGCCGTGCGGGGACGGTTTGTGGATGCCGTGAAGGAGGGAGAGCAGCAGAAGAGGCTCATAGAGAGGGCTATGTATGCAGGCATTTTAATAACTAAATAATTCTGGGAACAGTGGCATAGAGTGGATTAAATGTAGGAAAACCAGAAAGGGTTCAGCCTTATTGCAAACAGTTTTTAGCATAACACTTCATTGCTTAGTTTAGTCATGCATAGATGGGGCACCCAATGTAAAATTATTATAAACTTTTTATTTTTTAACATTACAAATCCAACATAAAATCTAAAGGTCACTGCAGAAGTAAACTATTTTGAGACTGGATGCCCATTTTAAGCATCTTAATTTATTTGGACTTGAGACAGGCTAAAATACTGGTTTGTGAGCATTTGCTAACATTGACCTTCTCTTCTAGTGCTCTTGAGGGCAGTATAGAAGACAAAGATATGTATCAAGAATGGGTTAAAAACATGGAGGCTATCCATAACAACTTTCACAAGTTGACAAGGGTAAGCAATTCCTCTATACAGTATCGGTAAAATCTGGGTTTTGTTGATTAAATTCATAATGGATACATTTGTTTGTTTTGCAGAAGAAATCCATCATTTCAGATTCACAAGTAAAAAACAACAAAATTATTATAAAGCAAAAAAACTCTTGTATTGAAAAAACTTGTATTCATGTTTTGTGCTTTTCTTGTATTTTGTCTACAGTCTCTGACTGATGCCGGTGCTGCACTGCTCTACACTTTGAAGCACAGTAACAGGAAGTCCATCCATATTCACTAAAGAACAAACAGCCTTTCACCTCCTTGGACCAGACTCAAGCCTGTAGGACAAGCATTACATCGTGTACATACTGGACTGTAGCAGAAAGGGCAGACATGATACATGTGACAGATGATCAGTACTTTAGGATTATTGTAAAGTTTTAGGTAACATACTACTGACATACATGCTGTTTTACGCTTGTGTCCAGTTTGTCACTTTTTCTTAGTGTGAACTTTGTCTCCCATTTCAAGAAAGTGGCACAATCAGTTCTGTAAAAAGCTACCTCTTCTCATTCTGTAATTTACTAATTTTTGGAAGATGTTTCTGCACATATCATCTTATACAATCATTTATTAATCCAAATAAAAGGCATAGGTGCATAAACTGCAGTGTATTTTTTTTTTTTTAACTTCTTAAATTATTCTAGTATTTGAGTATTTCCACAGGGCAAAAGTAAAGATGGCTTTGTTGAGGTGTATGTATAAATCTGCATTTATTATTCAGCTGCATTTATTTAGACAATGTCAAATATGTGCATGTTTTATTACAATGTATTAAAATACCGTGTGTTTTGCATTTAAGTTTTGAGTCATTGATGTATGTGTTCTTGACAAAACATAATATATTGAAAGCTCAACCAACCATAATACTAGCAGACACCACCAAGTGAAGAAACATGTTAATTTTATGCCATTACTAGTATTTACAATGTACATTATATATTTTTTTTTCTTTTTTTTTTTTTGCACAATAAGACTGTAGCACAATAGAAGAAACAATAAAAATGGTGAAGTAATAAAACCGTTAAATGTCTTTTCATCACACAACTTTTACATATTTGATAACATGTTCTAAGAAGAATCAACCTGGATATAAACGTAATGTTCATTAAGGAAAATCTCATTATCATTGCCTACAGTTAAAATACTATACAGAGGAAAGTTCCTCTTGCTTAACCAAGTACTCTGGGAGACTTGGAAAGGCAGTGACAGGGACAGTCAGAGCAATAGCACTGGCCTCCACTGTGCTGGGTGGAGATTCTGTGGGGCTGGGAGAAGAGGGAAAGGGGTCTGTGTGGACAGTGTTCAAGGCATTGGCTGTAGTAGATGCTGTGTGAGTTCGTAAATGCTTGCGAAGGTATGCGGCAAACAGAAATGTTTTGCCACAGTGGGAACAGCTATGGGGCTTGGTGTTGGAGTGGATCTTCTGGTGTTTGCGCAGCCCTGATTTGTTGTGAAACGCTTTACCACAGTTGTCGCACACGTGGGGCCGGGGCTTTGGATGCTGCTTCTCGTGCTCCTGGAGTTCAGTCAGCTGAGTGAACTCTGCCTGACAGATCTCACAGACATGTACGCCCACTTTTGTCACAGCTGGACTGGTTGAGTCCACAGTGTGAAGACTCTCAGGAGCCCGTACTTCATCCCATGTCCCAAAGGTGGGATCACAGTGGGTAGAGGAGAGCTGAGGGAGGCTTGTGTTAGCATTAACACCACAGGCTGACCCAGTGTCAGGCTGTTGTTCCTGTTGCTGCACTGTCTGCTCTATCAGATGGGTTCTTTCATGTTTGCGCAGACTGGACGACACCACAAAAGACTTTAGGCACTCTCCACATTTAAAAGGGCGCTCTCCTGAGTGCACACGCCGGTGCTTGTTGAGGCTGCAGCGCTCGGCAAATGACTTGTCACACTCAGTACAGGAGAAAGGTCTGAGCCCTGTGTGAACAAGCATATGGCGTCTCAAATCCCATGATGCTACAAAGGCTTTGTCACAGCTCATGCATTTGAAGGGCCGCTCTCCAGAATGCACTCGCTCATGCACAGCCAAATCAGCTGGCTGTCTAAATCTCTTGGAGCATTTGTCACAAGGATAAGGTTTAAAACCCAGGTGTGCGCGCTGATGTCGTCTGAAACTGGAGGGGTCAGAAAACATCTTGCCACACTGCGGACAGAGGAAGGGCTTCTCCCCGGAGTGGGTGCGGAGGTGAGACTGGTAGGAGGACAGCTGGGTGAACCCTTTGCCACACTGTTCACACTGGTAGGGTTTGTTCTGAGAGTGGATGCGCTGGTGACATGCCAGAGATGAGGAGCGAGAGAAGGCTTTCCCACAGTCTGAGCACAGATAGGGCTTTTCACCAGTATGAGAGCGCTCATGGTTCTTCAGATCCTTCAGTTCTGTATAGGTTTTACCACATTCTTCACAGGCATAAGGCCGATGGCCCTGGTGGTTCCTCCGGTGCTTTCTGAAAACAGAGGGGTCAGCAAAACTCTTCCCACACTCCGCACAGAAATAGGGCTTCTCCCCTGTGTGTGAGCGCATATGCACCTTCAGTTTGGATAAGGTGGGGTAGCTCTTGGAGCACTGGCGACAAGAGTATGGGCGCTCTCCGTTGTGCTGTGTCATATGGATTCTCAGACATATAGCCTGCATGAAGGCCTTCCCACACTCAGTGCAGACAAAAGGCTTTTCACCTGTGTGGGAGCGGCTGTGGTTGCGGAGCTCGGTGGGAGTCTTGTAGGCTTTGTGACAGTCAGGACACTGAAAGGGCCTCTGAGCAGAGTGGCTGCGCTCATGCTTGGAGAGCTGAGCCTTGTTGGGAAATGTTTTATCACACTGAGAACAAGAGTGTGGCTGTGGGCGTTCTTTTGAGTGCGCAGACAATTTGTGGCTTGAAAGAGCCGAGATATTTCTGAAGACCTCCGTACAGGCAGAGCATTTAAATGGCGATTTGGCCTTTGGAGGCCTGCCTCTGCCTCGTTTTTTAGATGGCACATCTCTCTCTTCTGGTTTCATGTCATCTTGAGCAGAAGGAGGTATTTGGTCCGCTAGAGGTGGACTGCCAGGCTGAGGAGAATCCATATTCTTATCTACAAAGTAAAAAAGTGAAAACATAAATAATATATAATCTACTTGAAGCCAGCCTAATTCAAATTGGAACGGAAATGGATACGCAAGCCTGGAAGTTAATTTGTTGACCTGCAAATCGAATATCGAATGATTTATAATTCAAATGCGTTAAAATTAGGGCCAAAATGGCTGGCATTAGGACCTCAGGGACAATAAGCTAGGGCTCTGTGAAGCCATGGGAAGTAGGTCCAGTGACAGACACCACTGAGGTATCAACCTGCGAGCTGTTTACAACAGAAGACCGTGAGAAAGCATCAGCAGCTGAAATTACACATTTGCGTCAAAACACAACGATTTTTATACTAGCTAGTTTGCTAGCATTTTAGTCCACTCAAAATGGCTGGCTTTAGGACCACGGTTGGTGTATTGCAATTGACACTGTGATCAAAAAGATGGCAGCTTTAAACGAACTCGCTCATTATGTAGATTGGAATGTCTTTCTTACCTGAATCGGGACACGGACACGTCGCATTTACAGTAAGGTGATGGTTTGCGTTGAGCAGTGGCTGCAGGAAGTGGACGGCTCTAGGACCATGATGACGAAAGCTTTCAACTGTTCCATTGTGTAATGTACAGTAATGTATTTTACATAAAAAATAACTGAAGAAAATGTTAAGGAATGGCTGGTGATTTATTCAAATCAGTATAGCCTACTATAATAATGCCACACGAGTAAAGCTACACAATAGCTAACGAGCTAACCCTACATATAGTTCCGCGTATACGTGTTCATTTCTTATTAAGCAAAAACACTGTTATTCTGATACATAATTTCCTCGACAGTGGGAGGTACATCCCAACACCAGTCCAGCATTTTGGTAATGTGAGTATTTTTAAAAATGTTATTATTATTCTTTCTTTGCTCATCCCTGTCGAGGGGATCTATTTCCCTGCTGCACATTTCCTGTTTCCTAGCAACCACAACGGTGTGGGAATCAGTTGGTGAAAGGAGCGCAAAAAATATATTTTTGTGAATGAAAAGGGCACTGAGCCTGTTTAGAATGTGTGCCTCAATTCAAGTGTTGCAACAGGTACTTCATTTAATACACTTGTAGATTTACTACGCAAATAATTGTTCCTCTGTTAGTTTAGCTAGCTAAAGGCTAACTGGCGCTAGTGTTATTGAACAGTCACCAGTAATGTTGGATGTAAAAGAGAAACAATGTATGCTACGTCGTAAAGCGTTATATTTCTGTCTGTACGGCTAAATACTGACTACAGACTCTTACTCTTTTTTTAATGTATTTTTTTCCCACAGCATTTGATGCCTCCATCCCCGCTATCATTATTTTGTATAACTTGAATGCAATATCTTCAGGAAGGTTCGTGGATCACCTCAGTTTATATGAAATATTTGTCAAGTCCATAAAACTTCAAAGTACTCGAAAGGCTCCGGAACCAATTTTTTTTTTTTTCTTGGCATGGTGCATCTCAATAATCCTTTTTGCCTGCGGACATGGATACACTCCTGCAACCAGAAGAGGAGCGAAAATTTAAATGTGATGAATGTGGACGTGCCTACAGGCATGCTGGTAGCCTGTCTAATCACAAAAAGACTCATGATGTAGGTTGTTTTCAGTGCAATATTTGTGGAAAAGAAAATTCCAACGCTCTGGCGCTTAAGAACCACCTCCGCAGCCACACTTCACAGAAAAAGTATCCTTGTTTGGAATGTGGTAAAACTTTTCATTGGCCATCACAACTAGTTACACATGAAAGAGTGCATGAATCAAGACAAACGAAAGAAAGGCCTCCCATTGAAGTAGACATAGGATATGTTGCACATGAAGATCAAAATGGACACATAGATTGTGTTCTGTCATCTGGTATTTCCGTATTAAATAGCCCATCTGACAGTATAACAGATGTAGCTTGTGAAACACAGACTGAGAGCAATGACTTTGTGGATAAACCTTTTAAAAGTGATTTGAGCGACAACTTGTACATTCATCAGGGAAGCCTGTTGCATCATACGAAGACGCACCAAACTGAAATATTTGAATGCTCTGTGTGTTTCAAACTGTTTAACGATGCGGCTGCTCTTTCAAACCATCAGAGAAGTCATAAATCCAAAAGTCCAGTGGATTCTCTTTGTGGCCCCTACGCGCTCCCATCGCTGGATCAGCTTTCACCACAGAATCAGGATGTGCCAGTAAATTTCTGCCACTTGTGTCAGGTATTATTTTCAAGTCAAGAGGAGTTTCAGAATCACATCCAAATGCATAATTCATCACCTTTATTAGATCAGAATGAAGGCACATTTTATGAAAATGGCACTTGTTTTTCAGAGTCCCCTATTTATCAACCGCCTGCTAAACATGTCTCATCTGCGTGTTCAAAGAGTCACAGTGGGTCATTTGATTTGCCTAATGAACAAATGGCAAATGATGATCTTTTTTACCACTGTTCGGACTTAGAATCTGCACCTTTGAACGGCATTGAAACGCAACCTTCCACTAGTGTAACAAACCATGCCACAGTTGTGTCTTCAGGTGTCGATTCAGAGGGGCGGCCATTTAAATGTGACATCTGCTTTAAAACTTACCGTCACTATGGTAGCCTTGTCAACCACAAAAGGTCACACCAGGTTGGGGACTATCAGTGCTCTGTCTGTGGAAAGAGCTGTCCACATTTAGCATCATTCAGAAGTCACATACGCATACATAAAGTAGCATCCTCTCATTCTAAGAGGCAGAACTGGCTCTCATCCCAGCTTCAAACCGTGGAAGATCTACAAGAAACTTCAGAAGATGGCATGCATGTTGGTATTGAACCCAGAAATGAATGTTTGTTAAATGGGTACTTAAACCAGGACTGTGGTGAAACATTAAATTATGATGTCAGTAAGTTGCAGAATTATCTTCAAGAGCAAAACAGTATAAGTTGTACTTCTAATGGCAACAAAGAACATCTCCAAGATGGTGTTGAAAATCAAGGCATTCATATTAATTTTCATGGAATTAATGGAAATGACATTGAGAATAACCAGTTTTCTGAAAATGTGAGTATTGATGATTACTCTTGTGTAGCTGGGGAACAGGAGGAAAATGACAGGGACTTTTACCAGTGCTCATTTTGTGGAAACCGCTACAACAGCATTGGGGCCCTTAGGAACCACATGCGAGGGCACATATCGTCACATAGCACCCCTTCCAGCTCAATTCCAGCATGCACGTTGTCAACTAAACAAGTCAAAGAAGAAGAATTGAGTGATGTGATAATTTGCTGTTTATGTGGAGAAAGTTTTTCAAGTAGCCAAGACCTTGTCAATCATCAGCTTCTGCACAGCAGTGATCAACTAGATGATGCTGAAACTTTGGATAATAATCGGGAAGTGAATGATGAGAAGAATCTCATTTGCGGCAGCTGTGGCATCTTTTGTACCAGCTACAGTCATCTTGAAAACCATGGATGT
Organism: Periophthalmus modestus; assembly: GCA_019594935.1. NCBI lineage: Eukaryota > Metazoa > Chordata > Actinopteri > Gobiiformes > Gobiidae > Periophthalmus > Periophthalmus modestus. The sequence goes on along the minus strand of JAIEZT010000304.1, from coordinate 12,676,082 downwards.
AAAATTGATACTAATCAATCAACAGAGAATGAAGAGGAAGTAAAGGAGGCAAATGATAATGCAGACACAAGTTTAGACAAAGAGGAGCGGCAGTTTAAGTGTGAACAGTGTGGCCGCTCGTATAGACACTCTGGCTCCCTGCTGAACCACAAGAAGTCCCACAAAACAGGGCTGTTCCGCTGTCATGTGTGCCAGAAGAACTTCTACAATCTGCTGGCTCTGAAAACCCACCAGAGGTCCCACTTTGATATTAAAAGGTTAGTTTCTTCTCCCCACACCCACTTCCTCACTTCTTCATCTAAATGAATAATAAATTACACTATTGTATATTTATTAAAAGTTACAAGTGTCTCATAAAATAGTAAATTCTACAAAATGCCATTACAATGTAGTTAAACAATTTAAATTAACATTTCGAAGAATCTTCACCATTATAAAGCACATTTTCCAGTATTTTTTGTATATTATTTACATTTTTCTGTTAGGCTGCAAATTGGTAATAATGCATTTGTACATCTCTTTTCTTTTAGGCACAGATGTGAATGCGGCAAGGCCTTCAAAACCCAGAAGCAGCTGCTCAATCACATGAGGAGACACAAAGAAAAACAAGTTCAATTTCAGGTCCAGACTGTTACACAAACTGAACAGAGGAGCAGGTCTGAAGAAGGAGAGTTGCCCTTAAGTCCTAATGGCAGCCAGGATCCCTCCACAGAGAATACCAATAAAGAGCCTCGAGAATCTGACTCTACAGTCAAATCTGAGGACAACAGTGACAAGCGGCCATTTGCCTGTGACCTGTGTGGCCGCACCTATCGGCACGCAGGAAGTCTGGTCAACCACAAGAACTCCCACAAAACAGGTGAATACTTGTGCTCCATATGCAACAACTCTTATTCTAATCAGCTCGCCTTGAAGAATCACTTGCGCATCCACTTTGCATTTAAAAGACATTCTTGCCTGAAGTGTGGGAAAAGATTGCGGTCAAGGAACCAGCTTTTAGTCCATGTTTGCACAAATCTCAAGAGAGGAAGAAGAAATTTTAGATCAAAATGTGCCAAAACCTCTACGGGTAGTGGTCAAGCTATTGAACCTCCAACTAAAAAGGAGCACCTTTATACATGTAACATATGCAATCGCAGTTACCGGCATGCTGGCAGCCTCCTCAACCATAAAAACACCCATAAAACTGGACAATATAATTGCTCATTCTGCTCCAAGCCCTTCTCAAACCTTTTGGCATTGCGCAACCATACGCGCATCCACACTCAGAAGAGGAAATACTCTTGTCTAACATGTGGAAAGGCCTTTCGAGTGGCCAGTGTCTTGTACAACCATCAGAAGATCCACAGTCGTGGGGCCAGTCGCTTCAGTTGTCCCAATTGTGGGAGGGGCTTCAGGGGGCGGTCCGGGCTGCAGAGACACCAGTGCCCCCGAGGTCAGCACAGTGGTACAGCAGAGCAACACTCAGACAGAGACAAGTGCTTCAAGTGAGTTATGTTAACAATTCAGCATTAATTATACATAAGACATAATTGCCTGATTTGTATTCAGTTTAGAGATCACATGACATGGGTTGTTACTGTTGTTACCTGTGGTTTAGAAACTAGAGAAACCGATGGCCGATAAGTTCTGTCTGTATGTGTGTGTGTGTGTGTGTGTGTATGTGTGTTTTTTATATATATATATATATATTATACTATACTATACACATATACAGGGCCGATTTTGATAATTTCTACCCAAATTATATGATTTGAGATGGCAACAAACTTATCCACAACTTTATTTCACTGCAAACCCATCAAAGAGTGGTGTAGTCACATCTTGAGCAGTGCCCTATTGCCATTGAAGTGTTCAAATGAAGCTAAATGTCTCTCCTTTAGTGAGGTGGTCAAACAAAATAACATATTGGCCTATGTTCGTGATTCAAGGCTGATAGCTGATATGTGCAAAGTGCAAATATTGGCCCGATATTTTGACCAACCTATATATTGGTCTATGAGTCTATCTCTACTTCAGGTTAAATAATATATGGGTAGTTTGGGGATTTTAGAGAGAAAATCATGTGGCTTAATGTTTTCTGCTCACATTGACAGCTTCATTGAGAATCCTGGCTCGAGAGGGGAATGAAAACATGTTTGTTTAGAAAAAGTACAAACTTACATGTTGTAGTTTTGATGAAGGAGAAGTGCCCCCATGTAAATATTACTCGATACTGCTGATAAAACCAAGTGAAACCACCAAGCTTCCTTCAAACAAATGCAAAACACTATGATAATACTAGTTTCAGTCTACTTAAATGAGGAACTTTAACAGAAAAAAAAATTAGTCAAAATGTCCAGAAAATGCACATTGTCTCCTCCCTGAAGAAAAAAAGAGTTTCCAATGACCACCATCACCTTTATATTGCAATGAAAAAAAAGTAAATTTATGTCCAGTCTAGCTTTTATTTTTATTTTTTTGTTTAGGGAAAACGCATAACTTCTCCAACATCAGTAGTTACTTTTTACATAGATGACAAATTAATTAATTGGAATCAAGCTTGGTGAAAATAATAGATTAACTGGTTTTGGAATAGCTGTAAACAATTGTAAAATGTCAGCTGATCAAATGTGCACTACTTCCTGTTTTAGGTGTGACCTCTGTGGCCGCTCTTACCACCACGCCGGCTCTCTCCTCAACCACAAGAAAACTCACTCGGAGAATCTCCACCACTGCTCACTGTGCCTTCAGACATTTCCTGATCAACTCGCCTTGCATGCGCACTCCCAGATCGACCGCCATAGCTGCCCTGAGTGTGGCAAGACCTTCTGCCTGCTGTCCCACATGCAGAGCCACATGGAGGTGCACTGCAAAGACCAAAAGATACACCAAAACAATATGGGAAATGGCATCTTGTGTGACCAAAATGGGGTAACAGAAGACCCAATACCTTCATCTCAGGAGAAAACGGACTCTGAAGATAAGGTCCATGTATGTGAACATTGTGGTCGCACATACCGCCATGCCGGCTCTCTCCTCAACCACAAAAACAGCCACAAAACGGGATGCTTCCTCTGCTCCATTTGCCACAAAGAGTTCACCAACCTCATGGCTCTGAAAAACCACAAGCGCATTCACACAGAGCCGAAGAGGTACCAGTGCCTCGAGTGCGGAAAGGCCTTTCGGGTGTCCAGTCAGCTCATATGCCACAGGAGGATTCACACCAGAGAAAGACCATTCGCGTGTTCAGTCTGCGACAAGACCTTCTCGAGTAAATCCAACCTGAGACATCACCAGAAGATTCACCAGAACTGTATGGACGCTAATGCTTTTATGGACCTCAATATCAATGCATATCTTTGAGTAAAAACAGACATTATTATAGACGACAACTTTACCTCTTCAAACTAATGTCTCTCTAGTCTGTATAGCCTCCATTTTGAATTTAGCGTCATTATACCCTGATTGGGTCTAGAACTTGTTACATTGAGTTCTGGGGAGTCAGCAGCTGCTTATCTTTGCGTTTCTGAATCCTTTTGTTTGCTTCGTTATCAGTGCTCACTTCCTCTGGGCCTTCACATGGGGCAGGCTTGTTATTTTTAGTGAAATACCTCTGGGTGTGTCCAAATATCCTAAATGGTTTTGTACTTTGTCTATATATGCAACTTTATATACTGGCCTCAATTTGTTGTATTTCTGAACACTTCTTTTTTGTATAGAATGCACTGAAACTGACCTGTCTGTTCTGTACATACTTTATCCAGTTTCCCTTATTATAGGTATTGATTGAATTCCTGCTTGGCATTACATTTTACTTTATTCCTTATCATATGTAATTTTCTAAAATCTCAACGCTTCATTTCTAAATAAACTGTTACTCACCATACAATCTCTCTTGTTCTTACATCAATGACTTTAGTGCAACATTTAAGCAACCTAAGTATTGATTAAATTCCTGCTTGGCATTACATTTTATTATATTGCTTATCATATGTAATTTTCTAAAATCTCAAACGCTTCATTTCTAAATAAACTGTTACTCACCATACAATCTCTTGTTCTTACACAAATGACTTTAGTGCATAATTTAAGCCTTCTAGCTATTTTTATACACTTGCAGTTCAAACATACACAAGGTATATTAGTACATTTCCCTTATTTGCCTAGTAAAATACACAGGAAGTCTTAAACAATGCATGTTAAGACTTGTACTGATTTTTCCCAGAATTCCTCCCAAACTGACCTCCCAATATTTACCTGTCTTTGAGGGTTATAATACAATAAGCTACATTTTGGAATGCACAAATCTTGTACAGGTCAACCAGGTCAGACTCACTCAGTAATGTTAATGTTAACTGAGATGCAGCCTAAATTTTTATGTCAAGCAACAGTGTCCTACATTTCTGTAATTTGATTCTATTCAATATTGAATACTTTTGCACTGCTAACATCACATAGCTCTAATAGGCCTAATGTTAATAAATTATTGTGTTAAATTAAAGTTAATTAAACACATTCATCAAATACATTACAATTTGATTCATCTTTAAATGCAAAATGATTGTATATTATTTTCACTTTTCCTATGACTTTCTGAAATAAATGCACTATTCCTATTTATTCATATGTACACTTTTTACACGTTTTAAGCAAGCCTGTAATAAGAAATATAATGTATCATATGGTATATATAAAACAAAAGTGCAGTCAGTGAGGAGACAAGAAAAACAAGAATTGAAACTACATACAAAACAATTGATCAGTTTTATTGTGAAAATACATTTGGTACATAAAACTGTTTATAAGGTTGCCTAAAAAGAAGCCAGTGCATGTACAATATTTACAAGAATCTATACAAAGCGAATAAAGGCAGGAAGCTTTAGCTCAGTAACATTGAATGCTGGCCTTCGAAGAATCTTCACCGGAGTCCCTTAAAAGTCATGTGCTTGTACCTTACAGATTGATAACAACTGTAAGATTTGTACAAATAAATAATATAAACATCTAGAAAACTAAAAACAAAAGATGAGTTTGTATGTTGCTACAAATACTCTGTCGATTTTATGAATGGAATAAAAATCAGGAAACAGCAACGCACTTGTTTAGATCCAGGAAATTCAAACCAGACCTTCACTGTTTTTTTTACACTCTAGCCGTAAATATAAAATGTTTTGTCAGCGTTTAAATTGTGTGGCTCCACCTTCAATAAGTGGAGGTGCTGTTTCCATTACTTGTACATTCCTTGTTCCATGTTAGTGTTTCCTTACGGCTTAATGTAAAACATTGGGTGGTAATGTCAAACAGTTAAAGAAGTTTAAAAAGTTTTGGACCCATGAACAGTGCATAAAAACGGTTTCTTCCCTTCATCTAATTACTATAGTAACTAAAGTACTGGCAAGGTTAGATGTGATTCATCTAAAAGTAGCTACATTCAAATGGCCTTAATGTGCCAATCATGAAGTCTATGGGATCTTACATTCAACTAACTGGAACAAATTATATTCTTATATGAAGTAATAACCCGAGCACCAATTCCATTTTCTTTTTCTCGAAAGAGACTAATAGCTGATTACTTTTAGCCAATCAAACAATTAAAGAACCATTATAATTGCAGTGACATGTCAGTGTACCCGTCAATCCTGTCCCAAGCTTGGAATAATATGGGAAAGGCACAGCTTATACCAAACAAATATGGAATCACTATGTCTTTCCAAGGAGGTGAGACAAGTTGTTTGACAAGTTGGCCAACAGAAGAAACCATTTGGATTGAAATAGAAAAAGTCACTTGTCCACTGTTGCTATGGAGGTGTTTGGGTTTCCACTACTGGACCTGCACTGAGAAGGAGACACAGTGTAATGTCCAAAGGTCCATGGAGAATATACCCTGCAGTCACAGTATAAGAGAGGCGGACCTCTGTGTGAGGGTGGTCACATCAACCAACATGAGGCTGTAGAGACAGAACAGTATATATCAGTATGCATATAAGCATCACATATAAATGTTATTAGAATATTTATGCATTAGTGTCACATAAATATTAATATATTATTAATGCTTACTCACTTAAACGTTAAGCTTGATAAAGTGGTCCTGCAGTTTCTTCAATAGGTTCTGTAACAAAAATAAAGGAATAAATCAGACAGTAACAGACTGCAGACCTTCACTAAAGACCCTCTTAAACCGTTATTAGTTACAAACATCTTTGTTGTCAATACCAGTCTTCCACCAGTTACTCAAGTACAAATCTATGCTACGGTTGCATGAAAAAAATTTTTGATTTTAATTTTTCAATGCTCACTATCTTTATCATAGGAGCTAATCATGTACTCTCTGTAAGTATGTTGATGATTCAGTCTCACCACGTAAAGGCCTCTTGTGGGACTTGCGTCGGTGCACCATGACCCCAATAATGAGCGCGGCTCCAACCAGGACCACCGCTAACACTGAGAAACTGGTGATGGCTGCCAACTTCCATACATCTGGAGTGTCATCTATGGACTTACCTGTCAAAGACACAAAACATGATCAACTCTGTAACCAAAATCATTGATGGACATTTTGAAGAAAGTAGACGTACATGTGTTGCAGGACGGGGTCTTGGGGTACTGTTTGCACGATGCACATGGGACACACACGTCCAAATCTGAGTTCCAGAACTCTGCACTGTTGCACTGACCTGCAAAGCAAAAGCCACGATTCATTAGATCAAGTGAAGAGAAGTATTAGTAATGGCACAAATGATGCAATTGTAATAATGGGGGTAACTGTGTTTTAGTCTAGACTTTTTGGTCCCTGAACGAATCGAACATAATTACAGTGTTCCCGCAGTATTTGTGTCACTGCAAAAAATACTGAACAATCTATTTAGCTCATAATTGTGCAAAATAAATGTAATTGACAATTGCTCAGACCATAGAAGGTCATTGTTGTAAATATTGTTCCATAACATTACATCTAGTCGCATATTACACTGTCCAATCATCTTGAGGTTGAAACACAAAGTAAACATTCATGCACCTAAATGCACTTTCCTCAGATATTTGTTTTCATCTTGTATTGGATACCGGTGGTGGGAACTGGCTGTGTAACTGCTCTGGACTCAGATAAGACACGTGCACATGAAAAAGCACATTTGTGGCTTTCCTCTAAAAAGAAACTGGGGAAATTCCTTTGGGTTGGTGCCACCAGCGGGAGTATTACTCAGTGACTTTGGGCTCAGGATGTGTGATAGACACCGGGCGCTCGAACTGTTTGTGTTGTGTGCAGTGGAACGTGTGCAGCTGAGCGGGTAGGACAGGGGAGACATCAGCAGGGGAGATCACTGTCTGCAGACACAGAGCGTCGCTTCATCTATTTTTATGGCCTCCTCACAGCTGAACAATTAAAACTTCTCCACTTCCAACGAGAACAAAGATTTAGAAAGAGAGAAAGATGAAACACAGAGAGGACAGTAAATAAACAGAAACATTATTACAAGTCGTTTGTTTAATCTGTGGCAGTGAGATAGGGTTACAGCCTGGCTTCTGCAAACAATACAATATAATGTTAAGACCAGGGCAGGGAATATCTGCACTGATTTATAAGTAATGTTACTTTAAAGTTAGTAAAGTAGAAAATACGTTTTGTCAATAGTAGTTATGGTCAAAAATCGACAACATGATGCTTTTTATGACAGATGCTCTTCCTATCAGGGTTCACAACCAGCCATGTGCTGTGACTGCAGTGATCTTTGTGGGTGAAGGGACTTGCTCATGGTAACATGCACAGTTCAAACTGGATAGTGGGCATTCAACACACTGCACCACTATCGTTTACTCTTTTTTAGGTAAATAGTCTTTGTAGGACAATATTACTCAATATCTTTGCTCAAATTGCATCATTGTGGAAAACAATTGTTTTCAACACAATTAAAAGTAACCAGTTTATTTTAAAGGTAACTAACAAACTTGTGAAATCTTTCAAACCAGGGAATATTTCTGCACTTTTGTTGTTAACTTTATGGTCCATTCACTTTTTGGGCAAAACTTGAACCTTAACCAAAACATTTGGCACATTTCAGAACATTGCAATTATGTCAGATTGTAATCAGGATAATCCAAAGAATTATCAAGAGATAATTATTTTTGACAGACTTTACCCACCTTTATCACAAGTTATACCTGTCCTGGTAATCTTAATTTCTTTGTATAAAGCTGTTGAGTACTGGCAAAGAAGCATCCTGTAGTATTACCACTGCTGTGGTTACAATTATTAGTCATAAAATCACTACCACAGAGAATGGTGAATGAAATAAATTAATGAAGTATGGATTTTGTGGCTACATCAACTCAACAAAATGTATAGAATATAATAATTTAATCTTGAGTTGCCTTGATAACATTTCCTTACAGCTTAGGCATGTTCAGCATGTGAGTTGCACTTTGGGGAAATGGTTAATCAAGACTTTATTTCCCAGGTAGATTTTTCCTTACTTCAACTCTGATCAAGATATCTGGGGCATTTATGTACAGAACAACATGCTTTTGTTGGTAATCAAATTGTTTCGGCTCACTGAAAACAGAAAAGGCAAATCTGTAGCTGGAACCTTAACAGTGAAACGTTTCAGATCGGTCTGATTGTCTCATCATGGGGAATTAAGAGAAATCTCCAGATCTGAGCAATCTTTCCTTTACAAGAACAAGATCCTGAGGCACATTGTAACTGAACAAAAGGTTGGATCGCGTTACTGAAGGCACAAGTAGTACCGGCCATTAACAAGCCTGCGTGAAAAAAGACATCTGTTGTAAAAAGTCATGTCAAAGGTATTTGGATGTGTCCTTAGAGACCAACCCCAGCCTCCTGCTCCAATGACTTTACTTCAGTGGTCACCGTAACAACCCTGTCACACATCTTGTAAGCATTTCTCCGGATGACTTCAACTCTACATCATTGAGTGAGAGAGAAAAGAGAGAAAAGGGAGAAAGGGGGAGAGGGAGGAGAGAGAGACTCCAAAGGTCAAAGGAAGGAGGTGAACTGTGACTGCCGGTTCATTTGTCCAAACTGTGAAGCCTCATTGTTTATACAGAGAAAATGAACACCTTACCATGCCTAGCGTCTTTAAAGGCCACATAGAGTTACTTTAATGGACTGCCTGTGAGTTATGCATGAATGTGGACATATTTTAGAGTTGTTCCCCCCAGAACCTTGGCAGATTTCTGCACCTCGGCTGACAAAGGGTGTTTTTGGGTGTGGGGGTCTGTATTTTGTCATAAGTGAGGGGGAGTAGGGGTGGGTGGACCAACAGCTGATGACCAGATGTACAGATTGTTCACACTCATATTGTAGTGGACGTTGACTTGTGTGTGTGGATAATCTTTATGCATTGTTGTCTCTTCTGATATCAGTTTGTGTCTGGGGCCACAGCCATGTCTGCTCACGCTGATGGAGGAAAGCCTCTTCAAAGAGTCTGGAAGCAGGAGAGGTGTAAGAATATCTGTCCAAACTGGACACTAAACAGAGCGCTGTGCATGTGGTCTGTCCACTCTCACCCGAGGGGCACGGATGGACGGGGTGAAATAAGGCGATAGGAATGCGGAACCGGTGAGATATGCAGCTGGTAAAGGAAGCCAACTGTAAGCAGTGCGGTATCTGCGTCCATCAGAACCACCGGGGACCACCGGGCCTGAACTCGTGTTCACATGGATCAACATAGAAGGCAAACAGCGTATTGCCTTCTATGTTGATCCATGTAACACAGGCCAACATTAAAGTGAAAAAAAAAACATCATTCAGCTGTCACACTTAAACACAACCCAAAAATGTATGAAAATATTTTCACAAACAACGCGTTGTAAAATAAAGAAAAAAAGTAATCCACTTACTTTTCTGAGCATCCACTCCATGAAAATGAGTCACGGCTGCTATAATAATCCCGCACAAAGCACAAAAAGTATTAGAAGCCATATCTGAGTGTTAAAGCTGCTCGGCGTGTCCCACAGAATTCCCAAAAGTTCATGTGCGCACCAGCCCGCGCTGCTTGGTTTTCACCATGGAAAAGCGAGCATCAGAGTGAGTCACTTGGAGGAGTCTGCGCCTTGTTTTAATAGCGCACACACCCACGCCACAGTTCAACTCTTATGACTCATTTCCTATGTACTGTAGGCTCGGATCTTCTGCGCGCGCTCACAGGAAACTCCACAAGCGCGCAGCGTGCGCTCACTACAGCCCCTCACATAAAAGTTTGAATTAAATCAGCCTTATTAGTAAAAGGTGTACACACATGTTAAGGTTTGGAGCCACGCCCCTAGTTTTTACATGATTTTGTTACGCCACAGGCTGTGTCTGGACTTAATACTGTTCTCATTGTTATTACCACGCCTGTCGACGTCATTCTCTGCGCAATGCCAAAAAACACAAGTCTCTGGCATGAGTGCGAGTCCCATACGCAAAAGCTGCAGGAGAAAACAGATGACATTCCCCACTAAAGCTATGTGCACATTAAAACTTTCTGCACACTCGGAACACTTAGATAAGCTTGTTCTCCTCGGTGTAGACCCTAGCGCACAAAGAGCTGACACAGGCATGTTTTTGGAAAGTTAAAAACTGAGTGTCCCTGACGCTGGGCGCTCTGTGGAGCTGGGTGTAGCTGCCGCTGCAAAAATATGCAAAAACAAAGCGAGAGGGCGCATGTCTTTGGTGCCTGTCTCACCTTTTAATAAAGACCACTGCAAGTGTAAAGTGTTTATGACAGGTGGGGCAGTCTGTTGTGTGAACAACAACCGCTCCTAGCTGACTATGAGCTCTGCCAACCGACTCTCTTGAAACTTCACTTAACTGATCCCAAATGCCTGATAAACTTTTTATGTATTCACTCGGTCTCTGCAGCCTGGAGATTTTTTCTGCATGTGCAACATGGTGTGAACCGCCTTTCCCACAAACGCTAACGTCAAACAGACGTTGCCCAACCTCCCTGTAAATAGTTCACATCATCGGGGCAGAGGGGGACGGTTTTCATTGGCCCAATTAGCTCTGAAGCATGTTGTTGGACAGATGTTTTTGTACTCGCTGTCACGGCTAACCTTTAGGAGAGCGGGACCTGGAGCACAGTACACTAAGGACACCCATATGAGCTGACTTTCCACTGAAGTGATTTCATCAGTAATGAGGCACTATAAGCTGCAGATGTTGTGTCCAACTCTGCAATAGAAACCATGGCAACAGGATGAACACACACTGAGGACTGTGCCCAAGGTGATCCAAGCTCTCCCGTATGTGCTGACCGGCCGCCAAACTCTCTGACGCACTGCTTTTGTAAATGCTATAGGCTAACCAAAAACTCCTTGGGCCTGTAGTGCTTTGTTTATTGGAAACACGCTTTCTTTTACACGTCTGCGTCTGAATTATTAACGGATGTCTTATTTTAATTCACAATTTAAAGTTCATATCACCTGCCCAAATCAGGACAGATAACACATCAAACTTTCAAACATTAAAAACACTTTATCGTGGGCCTAATTTTTTATGACTACATGATAAAGGAAAACAGTGTGAACCAGCTCAATGTGTGTGGAAATGCATCCATGTTACAAACAACTGTTTATTCACTACACTCTTAACAACACAACACTCTTCGATGTGTCAGTATCGGTTTGGTCACGATATTATTCATAGACTGGTAATGATGCAGCACATGAAGTCTTTCAGCAGAAACACAGGGCATTCAGGACCTGTCACATTTCAGTTTGTGTGTTTCTGTCTTTTGGTTCTCTCCACACTTTTGAAGTCCTTTTGTTTACCCTGTATGCTTTAGGTGATGTAGATGCGGTGAAAGTCATTGGCTCCGAAGGCACAGTTGCACTTTGGGCACTTCCTCTGACGCGTGTCGTAACGCATCTTGAGACATTCGTAGCAGAAAACGTGGAAACATTTTGTTAGTACGGTCTCTTTGTCTCGCATGTTGCAGCAGGGGCATCTGAGCTTGGCCTGGGTGCAAAAACAAATGCAAAAATTATGACTAAACGCTTCCAAGTTATTTTATAGTAACCATTTAAGTCAGGCGACTGGCAATGCAAGTAGAAAGGGGTGTAAAAAGTATGACTATATATATCCCAAAGCACAAACGGGTTGTAATAGAGGAATATTAGAAGAGTTTGAGATCACTTTCTGGCTTAAAGAACCAGAGTGCATGGGGGACAGGAGAGACAGTCCACAAAACAATGAAATCTATATTGCACAGTAATTCTCAAACTGTGGTGCAGGTCCCACTTGTGATACACATGAGTAAGTCCTTTGGTGAAGTATCTTAGACACATCTTTCTGATAGGATCTTAGGTGACCGCTGGTAGCAATGTGAATAATGAATATAGATCGACAGTGGCTCATTGGTTAGCAGTGGTTGCCCAACCCTAAGGTAGAAGGATCAATTCCCATTTTGACCCAATTTTATTATTGTTATGGAAGACATTCCACCCTTGCCTCGTATGAAAGTGGTCGTGTGCATGAGTGTTGGTCCCGGTCGCAGAAAGCCAATGGGGCAAACTAGCAGCCCAGCCTTCCGTTAGTCTACCTCATGGAAGCTGTGGCTACAATAGTCCTTAGCACCACCGAGTGTGGAATGAATGAACAATACACTGTAAAGGGCTTTGGGTGTCTCTAAACATGCTGTATAAATCCAATACCTTATTATTAATTTAAATTCATACAGGTGGAAACAATTAAAGTCTAATCTTGAGAGGATATGCTGTATTTATATTATATATATATATATATATATATATATATATATATATATATATATATATATACACATATATATATACATATATATATATACACATATATACACATATATATACATATATATATACACATATATACACACATATATACACACATATATACACACATATATACATATATATATATATATATATATATATATATATATATACACACACATATATACACATACACACATATATATATATATATATATATATATATATATATATATATATATATATATATATATATATATATATATATATATATATATATATATATATATATATATATATATATATATATATTAATTCAACCTACCTTATACTGGTTAATCTCCTCTTGTAAAATCTCATCCGCATCAGAGTACACCTCCACCTTCTTCTGTTTCTCCAGCTTCCGTCTCAGTCTGGACAGATCCTCCTATTCAACAGCACAGGCCAATTTAGGTTAGACCCTCTGTCTGCTGCAGCCATGTACTCTTGATGGAGATGCTACATACCTGTGCGCGCTTAAGATTGCTGCTCTCCCTCTCACGGGCCGTGCGGTTCTCTGCCACAGACACCTGGATCTCTTTGAGCTTGGCTTGAGTGTGCTCCAGCTGCACCTTCAGGTCTTCTGCCAGTTGAGCTGCCTCCACAGCCTGCAGCAGAGTGGAGGAAACCGGACACACTCAATTAAAACTAGTGCAGCACAGAAATGCAGAGGTGCTACAAGACGCCACTATTACCATGAAACCTTTTATCAGCACATAACCAATTTGGACAGTTTTACTTTGTGGTCCAATGTTAATGGTTTTCAGGTTGAATGTATTTACTGTGCTGTTAACATAAACTTCTATGACAGCAGGTTTCCACAGCAAACAATTCATCTTACAATGCTCGTCTTGGCTTCCAGGCAACTACTGGTTTCACTTAAGCTAAGTACCCCCTCTCATGTGTTTCCTTTTTAATTTTATTGTTAGCACGTTGTAAAGCACATAACAGTATTGTTATACTGAAACTACAAAAGTAAATTAACATTATCTTTCATAAATCTATTCCACTGCTCTATAGTGTTCAACAAGAAAGACAGAAGAACTACTCAAAAAGACCAATAGACTTTACACCATTTGAAAAACATTTAAGAGAGATTTTATACAGTGTCGCTTTGAACCAAGAACAAATCGGGGTTAGAGTTGCAATAATGTCCCACAGGCATCAGAATGCACCAAACTAAAATTATAATGTGGGGAGGTGTGGCATTTGGCACTTGCTGTAAAACAGAAAGCCATCTGGCACTCTAGTCAGGTGACAAGTTCAGCTGAGAATGTCTCACCTTCCTCTTGTTGAGTTCCAGCGCCTGTGTCCGCACCGCCAGCTCCTTCTCCAGAGCAGCCAATGTGCTCTGAAGAACGCCCTCTTTCTCCTCAAGCTTCTGCACCACAAGCAGCTGTGCGTCCACCTAAGGAAAACACAAAATAGACTTTTATAACAGGCTTATTCCCAGCATTCTCCCAACACATTTCATGAGTTCAATACCTGGGTTTTGAAAGTGAGGACTTGGTCGGCCAGCTCCTCCTTCTCCTCCTTCAGTAACTTATAGATCTGGTTTGATTTGATTCGCTCACTCATTAGTTTAAAGTTTGCGTCGTCCTTTTCCCGGAGCTGCTGCAGGAGTCGACTGTTCTGCTCCTGCATGTCCTCGAAGGCCTGGCCTGTGACATCCATCTCACTCAACAGATTCTCTTCCTCCTGGAAACAAGCAATAGACACTAAACCCATCAGTAATAACTTCTAAGTTTTGCTCCATTTTTAAATGATCACTTTTTTACTCACAAGCTGCTAGACTTGTTAATACATTGACATTTTAACTTAAGCAAGAGTTTCAAAAACACACCTTGAATAGTATTATTTTCAACAATAATACTCATTTACAGAGTTGGTGTAATAGTAGCAGAGTAGTCTTTAACGGCTTTATCTCAACCTTTACTTATTCCATTATTCACAGTTGCACCCGTTTTTTTTAACCTTCATTCATTTTGTACAGGCCAACCAGGTCCTATAAATGTAAGTGGTATGAACTCACAAGAAGTAGCTTTTTATTAAGTTAGTTCTGCGAGTTAAATCAATCACAGATGTAAATTGAATCCAAACTAATCAGCCACATCTGATGCCAATACAAATTTACTTGCATCACATTAACTTGTAACAGGTAAAAGAGGCTCTGCTCTGGGTTTCACCCTCTGATAATATGCTGTTCTGCTCGGGTGCCCAAGCATACACAACTGCAGCTTATCTGGTATTGACATGTGCCTCTACTGAGTTCATCAATGTATAGATGTAAAAAATATATCAAAAATTATGAATTTTAATATTCACAATTTTAGGCAAATTAGACCATAATTGTCAGAAAATGCAGCTAAAATGTTTCTCCACAGCATGATTTTATCTCACATTGAATACTGCATTACTAACTGGTCATTGACAAGCATGACAACCATAAAAGCAATAGAATCACTTTTTTTAAAAGCTTTAAAAATATTTGATAGAAAATCTTTATCTTTTCATCATTGTCTCATACTTCAGAAATAATATTTTAAGTTTTGCAAATTTTAGAACATTTAAACTAGCCTGTGCAGTATATAAGGTCTTAAATAAGCTCGCTCCTCCACCCTTGGGTGAGTTCATTACGGCCAAAACCAGGACTAGTGGTAGGGTAACAAGAGCCTCTACCAGAGGTGACTGTGTAATACCTTATAGACGCACTATATTTAGTCAGCAGGTGTTATTAGTCAAGGGTACAGAAATCTGGAACAGCATCCCAGCTGCAATAAGAGACTCTACAACATTCAGTACATTTAAAATTCATCTGAAATGATGGCTCAAGAGGAACCAGAATTGTGATCATTGATGTTATGCTACTATGTACATGTCAGTGTTGTATGTTATGATTGTGTTTCATTGTGCTGTTTCATCCATGTTCGTCCTATGAATTGAAATTGATAATCTATATGTCTATTGTATGAACTTGTAGTTTCTTGTTGTTTCTATCTTTCTAACCTGCCAGGGAATACAGATGTAAAGTAGCCTTCGGGCTAATTCTGGCATATTTACATTTATATGTTTATGAATATGCACTGTCCCAGTTAAATAAATTAAATTAGAAACAGCAATTCAAACACTATATTCTGTTCAAATTTAGTACTTAGTATTATGGCACCATCAGCACTAATGAGAGACTTTAGCTGGATATAAAACCACTTATTTTGCACAGTAATAGGTGAGATAATTAACTAGGAATCACTGGAGTTAAAGTACAAATCATTTAAAGTGTAAAGCTTCAAAGACATATCAGATTTATGTAGCAGAAGAAGGAAAATACTTGGGTTTGGTTCTATTAACTAACAATATTTGACCTCGACATTTCAGGAGCAGAATTGTGCAGAATTGTCACATGTAAGAAACCTCAGGCTACATTGAACAATCTTCCAAGTTTCCAAAATTGTTGTTAGCAATGAACAAGTACATAACAGTCTGAAAAAGTAATATGGAATAAATGAGGCCAAATGTACCTGTTTAGTAGCAGCTAGTTTCTTTTGCAGATGCTCAATCATCTCTTCAGCCACTCTGATCTTCCTCAGTGCATCTTCGTCAGCCAACTTTTTACTCTCCTTTCTCTCCCTTTCTTCGAGCTCTCGCACTCGCATCCTTAACTCCTCCACCTAGGTAAAAAAAAATAAACATTAGAAACCTTTGCAAAAGGCAACAATTTACTGAAGAAGAAAACTTAAAGACAAACCTCTGCTTTAGATTTGCGTTCAGCTGCCATCAGCTGCACTTTGTCTCTCTGCTCCTTTGGGGCAGATTTGTACATGTCCAATAAGAGCTTCATCTCTTTCTGGGATTCTTGGGCTTTTCTGGCAAAAAGAATATAGAACAATTCAAGGTCATGTCCAGAGAAGATCACAATAGAAAAAATAATGACAGAATAAAGTTTGGTAAATTAAGTTTTTTTTATTGCTAAGTAAGATTTATTCAAATAACCTTGGCTTATTTTATCAACTCCATAAAGTAGTTTCATTCAGAGATTAGAGTGCTGATTTGATTACCGGCCCAAATGTCCCACTAATGACAGAATATACACTATACAATAGAAAATAAGCAACTTCAATTAATTCAATGGATAGTTGATATATATTTTTGAGTTGTATGCTTGTTTGTTGGGAAGACTGTTTTGGAAAATATCTAACAGGAATAGATCTGAAGTATTGTGCAATTTATTTTTTTTGCAAATGGCATTACTGAGCCATCAGGACTGTTTCAGTTATCCTCACTCTGTCCATTCTGTACATCAGAAATTTGCCCTATCCACTTTACACAGACGGTACCTTTTAAACATGGCCAGGCTCACCAACCTTTGAAATATATTTTCACATCAGTAAGACCGCATAAAGGAACTTTTTAAATCACAGCGAGCATTTCACCTTGCTGTAGTTTGATTATTAGATTAAGTTGAACCTTTCAAGTCTCAGAGTGGTCTTAAAGGTTCCATTTAAGCTAATATATAGACCATATACTTTCGTCTGCAGCACTTTCAATATTACCAACTGCAGATAAGTGACATACTTGAGATCCACTCGAAGCATCTTTAGAGTGTCAGAGTTCCTCTTGAGTTCGTCACTGCGTTGCCTCTCTCTCTCCCTCTCTCGTTCGCGTTCACGCTCAACCTCTCTCGCTCGCTCCCTATCTCGAGCCTGTTGCCGCTCCAGCTCCTTCCTTCGTTCTTCCTCTTCCTCCTGGTCTTCTTCTTCCTCTTTCTTGACATCAATGCTGTCAGATGTGCTTTCCTCAAGGATGAGGACCCCTGTGTCTCCGCTCTGACAGCGCAACTGTCAAAAGAAAACATGAATGCAACTTAACAACAGAAAACCTCTAATAAGCTCCAGGTCAAGCATAATAATGTGGTTTAAGTGATGTGTGATAATTTATGCACCTTATTAATCTCCATTTGTGTTTCTTTCAGTTTCCTTTTGAAGCGCTGTACGTCACCTTTCAATTGCATGTTGTGGTTTTGCAGACTACTAATTAAATGTCGCATTTCTCTGTTGATTGGTCCTGATGAAAATACAAAGATATGAGCATTCACTTAAAAATTCACATCAGTGCTCCACTATAACTTTTTACAAGGTAAAATATACCTGCTTGTTCATTTGCTGCTAAATTCTGTTCAAACTCAATACGCAGCATCTCATATTCTTTGCGCACCTGGGCCAAGGTGTCCTCTAGCTGAATAACTTCAGTCCGTAGCTTCTTCTGAAGAGACAGCTCATCACTCTAACAAGAGGAAGCTTGTTAGAAACATCCAGGGGAGGTAACTGAGCATGTTGTAATTGGAAGGTTACCAGTAAAAGGCAGAGTCCTACCTCCATGTGTTCTATCTGACGAAGGTGAGCATTCTTTGCTGTGAGTAGAAGGGCCCTTGCCTCGTCCAGTTGAGTTTTCACACCGAGAGATTCATTGTATAACAGCGAAAACTGAGACTGAAGACATTTGTATTCTGTGGTCTCCTTTACAACCTCCTCTGGAATATTGCGCAAGTCCATCTACAAAACAGAATGAGACGTGAAGGTAATTAGTTTTCCTCAGAAATATTGAATCAGTTGCCCATGAAAAAAAAATTTACCTTGAGTTTTTCACTTTCCCGAACTGCCTCTTGAAGCTCCACCTGAAGCTTCTCCAACTCTGCCATTCGGCTGTTTGCCAATTCCTGGTAGTGCTCTAGCTCTGCATTGAGACTCTCAAACTAAAGGATTTCAAAATGGGAAAAAATTAAGCCCATTTTAAGATCTCTGGATGTTGAAATTGAGTTATTAAACATGAAAAATAAATAAATAATAATAATAACAATAACAAATGTGAAGGATTTGTTATTTAAGGACTCTTGACTCTTACCTTCTGAATGTTTAGAGTGATCTGGCCCCCAGGCAACCCACCAGAGCTACCAGTGCTACTGTATCCAGACTTCAGCTGCAAAAACAGACATGTAAAAAAAATAATAACAACAATATTTGAAAATAAAATACTTACATTTTAGCAACTAATCAAAAGAAATTTCACATACCTGCTCCATTGCCTCTGCAAGATGCTTGTTAAGCTTTTGTTCCCTATTGCGCAGCTTCTCTGTATCCCACTGTAAGTCTTCTACTGTGGTCTGCATCTCAGTCACTTTGGTCTCTGCACTAGTCACTTTATCTACTAACTCATTATACTGAAAAACAAGTGAAATTACCCTTAATTTCTAGTCAGGACCAAATGACATATGTAAATTATATATGTAAGATTAGTTTTTGTCTGTACATGATTTTATAATCAACACTTTGCAACAACAAAAAGGTTGACTTAGAGGACCATACCTCCATTGACATTTTGTGATGTCGGCCTTGCAACTGAGTAGCGATGTCCCTCAGACGACTGTATTCCTCATGTAGCTTCTGATTTGCATTTATAATTTCAGTCTGGTTATCATCTTGGCATACTGTGGTGGTATAAAATATGACATTGTATCAAAAGTCTTGCACATACACACAGATATTAATTATTATAATTAAAAATATAATAACTATTAATATGATAAAGAATTATTATTAGTAATGAGTAATAGTTTGGTTACTATCAGATAATTGTAATAATTCAGAATTACTTAATTTGTATTTGTAATAGTAAGTCATATTTTTCGAATTACCTTCGGCCCGAAGCTTCTTGCACATGTCATCAATACGACTGTGCAGTCTGTCAAAGACACATACTAAGCTTCCAACAACATCTTTGCTAAACTTCATACGGTCCTGAAGATGAAGTGACAACTCCTCCTCGCTGCTGTGCTCCAATATTATAAGGAAAACTTTAGCATTCTCACTCAAGGGAGGTGGAGGTGGAGGTGGAAGTGGATCTGCACAGAGAACAAAACTATTAACAAATCTGGATCATTTTAGAATTCTGTGCATCAACAAGTCCAAACCAGTAGCTTGTGGCTGCTCGGTAGGTGCTGACTGGTCTTCTGTTCCTTCAGGAGGAGGAGGTTGATGTGGCACTTCAGGGACACTCTCCTCTGGGTGTTCTTCCCTTGGAGGCTCTGGCTGCTCTGTAACACCCTGTCCTTCGGGCAATGGAGGCAGAGGCACAGACGAAGATGAAGTTGGTGACACCATGTTGATGCCATCTTCCTCCATTGGAGTTGAGTCAGGGAGTGGAGCAGAGAATGGCGCAGAAGCTGATGGAGCTGATAGCACTGGTTCAATGCGTTTGCGTAGAATATGCATGTTTTCTTCTAACTGAAAACCAAGAATATTTAAAAATGTTTTTATTAAAAGTGTAACTGAATTAATGTGACAATAACAAAACTGTGCAGTACCTGTGACCAGTAACGATTGACAATAAGGAGAGTTGTGTCATCTGTGGCCTGTCGCTTCTCTAATTTCTCAATTTTTTCACGCAGCTCATCCTCCATAGCCTGTCTCTGCTCCAAACGCTCACAGAGCTTTTTGTTTTTAAACTGGATAACCTTCATGTCCATTTCCTCCTGTGAATGGTGAATATGGTGAAACCTTATGTTAAAAAAAAAATTGAGTAATTACTACAGTGTGGGTACTGGGTCACACTAACCGTTGAGGAGACACCAGCAATTCGAATGGGCTCAATCAGAGTGGTAGTGGTCTTCTCCTCCTTTTTACTTTTCTTCTCAGGTGGGCCAGGGGGGCTGTCCCCACCCATGGGACGCTTTCCTCCCCCAGCACCTGACATTTTTCCTTTGCCTGAAAGAAATAGGTCAAATCATTTTAGTATGCATGCATGAGAAATCACAAAATTGCTATAGTGCAAAGACCATTCTGCATTACTAGATGAATCTAACCATTTATACCTTATTGATATCTTAGAGGCCGAATAATATTGACATATTACAACAACATATAGTGTATTCAAATGTTTAAAAAAGTAATTAATGGTTTACGAACGTTAGCAAAGTGCTAAGACATAGGCTAAAGCTAACGTTATGCCGATTGATTCAAGTTTAAGCTATGAATCGGACAGAAATAACGACTTCTGGTTAATGCCTTAGTAACTATTGTGTAATACACTAGACCGAGGGATGCAACACCTCAGCGGGAGCGGATATGCGGAATATTTAGACTATATAACAGTACAAACCTTTACTTCAATCGACAGACAACGGACGTACACATAGAGAAGCGGAAGTGACAGGATACTCTTTCCGCCGGGACATCGGCAAAATGTATACCATATGAATTATATTTTACTGTAAAATATAATAATTGAGATATACAAAATATAACAAAAACTATTAAACAAAATGCCATTTGATTAAAAAACATGTTCATTCTTTCACTTGCATGAAGTTTAAACTCCAGCCACTAGGGGGCATTACTGACACACTCTCCTACAGGAATGTGCCAGAAATGTAAATAGTGTCCATGTCCGATCTTAATGTAAACTCTGCAAACCTTTCTGTTTTTATGACTACTAAACGCACCTATAGGTGCACATTAATGTTTGTAAACTGATGCGTCCAGGCTTCTGTGGGATTTCACTGTAAGTAGATTTTGTCATGAGCGGAGAAGGGAGCTAAGGCCAACGTCCTTGAGGGATTTACTCTTTTGATGGGCATAGGACTAGTAAGGCAGTGATGCGTATTGTATTTCAGATAACGTGTGAATCTGGTGAAACATAAATATCTTTTGTAATTTGCTTTGAAATCATCCCCAAGATGTCTGCGAAAATAACACGTACTGCAGTTTACCAGTTCCTGTAGTAGTGTTGCAATCTGCTGCCATTTATTGTATAGTCTTCTATAGGTTTCAGTGAAATATAGCATTTTTTTTACTCCTGTTGTGTCCACTATCCAGAAAGAAGACATATTAGCAATACATGATACATCTTATGAATTTAGAAGTGCATGTTAACACCAGTGTTAACAATGTTTGGTGTTGTGTCCCACTTGTGTTGTTACAGATTTATATGACATCATAATGACCAAAGATATAGTTGTTGGGGATGAATTACCAGACTGGGTGGGGGCCAAAGAGTTTTACCAGAAATATGACCCCAAAGAGGTGATTGGGAGGTGAGTCTAAAAGTAAATTCTAATCTGTAGATCTGAGCTGTCAACTGTGCCATATCTACTTAATTCATTGTCTTTTAGGGGGGTGAGCAGCGTTGTGCGCAGATGTGTGCACAGGCACACTGGGCAGGAGTTGGCAGTTAAGATTATTGAAATAACAGCAGAAAAAATGACTGCCCAGCAGTTGGAGGAGGTGAAAGTGTCCACACTGAAGGAGATTCAAGTGCTCAACATGGTGAAAGGACACCCCTCAATAAGTGTGTACAGAGGTTTGCATATTTGTTATACATGTGCATTTCATTTAATATAAAATGATCTGTTTACCTTCAGTTACACTTGTGGATTCTTACGAGTCGGCAACTTTCATATTTTTGGTGTTTGACCTGTAAGTATTAAAAATCAAACGGGCATCTTCACCTGAAAGATAATGTTGATTTTTCCAATATATTTTCAGTATGCGACGAGGCGAGCTCTTTGACTACCTCACTGAAAAAGTTACTCTGAGTGAAAAAGAAACCAGGTGAGACAAATATAACATGAATCTTGACATTGGAGTTTTTGTGATTGGAATAATCCATTGCAATGTATTTTTAAATGAAAGTATTATTTATGTGTTCATATTTGTAAGGAGTATTATGCGAGCTTTGCTGGAGGCTGTGCAGTACCTTCACTCCCTCAATATTGTCCACCGAGACCTCAAACCAGAGAACATTCTTCTTGATGATCAGGGACATATTAAACTGTCTGACTTTGGTTTCTCAGTGCAGCTACAACCAGGAGAAA
This sequence comes from Periophthalmus modestus, assembly GCA_019594935.1. Taxonomy (NCBI): domain Eukaryota; kingdom Metazoa; phylum Chordata; class Actinopteri; order Gobiiformes; family Gobiidae; genus Periophthalmus; species Periophthalmus modestus. The sequence continues at coordinate 12,653,440 of JAIEZT010000304.1, read as the reverse complement.
AACTTAGAGGTACTACTATAATGTTTCATATTGCTTTTCACCTCACAGATTGTTTGTGGATGATTTTTTTTCTCCTGTTTATCAGAGCTTTGTGGGACACCTGGCTATTTGGCACCTGAAATCTTGAGATGCTCAATGGATGAAATGCATCCAGGCTATGGCAAAGAGGTTGATCTGTAAGTCTTATGAGCTGTATACTAACATTACAGAAAAAAAAAAACAAAAAAACATTGTTCAGACAGAGATATTGAGTTTTTCTTGTGACTCAGTTGGGCTTGTGGAGTGATCCTCTTCACCCTCTTGGCTGGGTCGCCTCCTTTCTGGCATCGTAAACAGATGCTAATGCTGAGAATGATCATGGAGGGGCGCTATCAGTTCAGCTCTCCAGAGTGGGATGACCGGTCTGACACTGTGAAAGACTTGGTAAGGTTATTGTAAAGTCTTAGTATCAACCATTTTTGTATTTACATGTGTGTAGTACAAGTAAATATGTCTGCCTTCTTTATAACATTACAACCTTTTTTTTTTTTTTTTATAATATTATGACTTTGTTTTGAATCAGATTTCCAGATTGCTTGTGGTGGACCCTGCTACCCGTCTGACAGCTGAGCAAGCTTTGGCACATTCCTTCTTCCGACTTTACCAGAAAGAAGAGTTGCGAACTTTTAGCCCAAGGAAGACTTTTAGGGTGAGCAAAATTACAAATGTCTTGAAAAGTGGTTGTGTCTGTTGCCGAATTTGCCATGTTGATATTCTATACAAAATATGATGCATTTTATGTAATTTGTGTACTTTTATTTTTAAATGGTGATGCTGTATGTTCACGTTTTAGAATTGGGTTTATATAGTATAAGTCTCTAATTTATTTTTTTTTGTCTTTTATCCTTAGGTGTTGATTGTCTCTGTGTTGGCCTGCATTCGAATGTACAGTCGATACCGCAGGGTCCGCCCACTAACGCGGGACGTTTTGGCCAGAGACCCTTATTCTATCCGGGGGGTGCGTAAGCTCATTGATGGCTGTGCTTTCCGGATTTATGGGCACTGGGTGAAGAAAGGTGAGCAGCAGAATCGTGCAGCTCTCTTCCAGAACACAGCTAAAATTGTCCTTTTGGGCCTAGAGGACTTTGACACCTAAATAGCCTCATTCCTTACATTTTTTATTTGACCACATGCATTTTTGCCATGTTTGTGTCTGTATTTTATCAAGTTATATTTTTAGACTGTTTTAAGAAAGATCTGTTTATTTGTTTGCCTTAATTTAAGCCTTGGTTCTGCAATTTTATGTCTGGCACACACAATATAAAGTAAAATGCTTTTTCTCTTTTGATTTTAGTGTGTATGTTAGGTCAACATGTTTGCACTGGCACATCGCCATTACCTACATTGCACAATTACTACAAAAAAAATAACACAATAATAGTAACTGTTTATTGTATTCATTCTCAGTGAAAACCCATCCAGGTACTGTGCGTGTTGTGATATAGGGACACTGTATTAACCAGTATAATTATTTAGTATGATATTACTTGATGTAGTGAAACTATTACATTCTAAGGCATGTTGCTATTAAAAGACCTACTTACACAAACTGTGAATGGTTTTACTGTTTAAAAAGCTCGGAAGCACTGGCACCTTTTTCATAAATATTTGAAGAATGTGTAACTAAACCATCTACTTATGAGGAAATATTGATAAATTCCTTGTGATGACAATAAAACAAACATTTCACGTGATTTTTCAATGTGTTTTATTGAAAACAAATACAAAGAGCATTCTTTTCCCTCTACTTTTTGTAGTGTTGCGTTTCTTAGTCTATGGGGTCTAGGCTGAAGCTGAAAAAGAATGTGGCATCAATAAACTAAACCAAACAAAACCTTTATTTGAAATATTCTGTAATTACTGCAGAATACGAACTTTCTTTCTTACCTGTCCTCTGATTTTGTTGGACAAAGGCATACATCTTCTGTTTTATCATTTCATGCATAAAAATGCATATAAGATGAAATAAAAGAAAAGTGTAAACGTTTATGTATAGTGACATAATTACCTGAAGTAGCACCAACATTCTGATCAATGCTGTCTGAATATGTCAGAGACAAATCAAGTTTTATCTTTAATACAAAGAAGAAAAAGTTTACTCATTATGGCATATAAAGCAGGCATACAATAAACATGCTTATGTTTCATTTTCATACCTGTGGAGTAAAAACAGACTTATAGAGTCTGTAGTGTCTCGTATAACTGTTATAGATGTATTTATAGATAGAAGTCACTTCCTCTGAGTTATAAAGGTCGATGCTAAATGGTGGTCGCTGTCAGAGAGTTACAATAATAGCTTAATAATGGACAATTTTAAAGCTTAGATCAATTATCTGACTTGATTTACCAACCCGAACTGAATGACAAAGCAAAAGCTCTTTGCAATATGTATGATAATATGCTATGTTGTTAATGATGGTTTCTGGAGAAGAAAGCAAAGGACAAAATATCAAACACGTATATTTCTAGTCAACTCATCTAATGTTGGAGTTACCTACCAACATTAACCTTGTGAACAGATTTAAGAATGGATAGAAGGGTGGACGCTTGGGCAGGTTTAAAATGCTTTTCTTTGCAATAAAATACTGTTTGGACATAAAGGTCCAGCAGAATTCCTCGCTTTGGATCTGGGAGATCTATCTCGAGTAGTTCAGTCAAAGCACTGTCAAGCAAAAGATATATCAAATATTGTGTACATGGCTGAAAATAGAACTACAATTTAGAAGAGTTTAGAATATATATGTATATATATATTTTTTTTTTTTTGAAATACGTTTGTAACTCAGGAATAGATTGTATTTTATTCAGCCTCTTCATGTCATGGTAGCTTATGTCTGCCCTAGAATGTACAAATACACAAAAATTAACAGCTAAATCATTTAACTAAAAACAGTGGTATGGTGCAATTCTTACCATAGCATGACTTTGGCTTTTGGCTCTTGTGGTCTCTAGAAGATCAGATATGATTGAGATTTTACAGAAAGACAAACTTTTTAAATTTGTATTAAAATAAAAGTCCTACCAGAATTTGTATTTGCATTGTCTTTGTCACTGTTGCCCAAAACAGAAAATGTTAGAGAGACTCCAACCAACTTATATTTTACAAATAAAAACTCAAAAAAAGAAAAAAAACAAGATGAAGGAAAGCCATAAAATCATCCTGGACCACTTTCTGTTTGTCAGTTTCACGGTTTCCCAGCAACGGTGTCTGCATTTCCGGTTCTTTTACTACCATAATAATGGTCCTGACATTTCAGATGTGTATGTTGGTCATTAAAGTCGACATACTGTTAAAAAGGTAACTCCACGGTTCCCATGTCATTTCACATGAAACATTCACATATAGTTCTATAAACATTAAGTATATTGTATAGTATAGTGATTTTATTATGAAAAACGTTTTCTGAAATGTGTCCTAGCGGGGCTCCTCATCACTACTGTTGTATCCATGGCAACGGGATAAACCTGTGAGTTTCCCGCTTGGAGCAGCGTGTGCATTGCTAGCGCTTCTGAAGCCTGGAAACAAACATCAAATGTAGAAGGGTTAAGAAGTTTCTATTTTTTATGAACGGAGCAAATGTCTTTTTAATCACATTATGATTATGACGTGTTACAATAACTGTGGACAGCGTTGATGCGGCTGTGACCCGATGACTCCTCGCTCGTGCCGATGGCTCTCCAGGTCGGAGACCCCCCCCCCCCCCCCCTTCCCCGTCCATTCCTTGTCCTCTCCCTGTCCACACTTAGTAGTGTGGTCAATGTAAGAACATTATCTCCTTCTAATCCACTTTGCCTTCTGCTTCACCCGACGGACAGTCTTGCGAATAGATAAGGTACCATCAAACTGAGCCTGTGAGATGGCAGTGTTTGTTTGATTAGAAACACAAGTTTAATATTCCTCTTATTTTTTCTTCAATCTTTGTGAGCTTTGAATTGAGACATTTGACACCGCCTATAAAGCATCATGGAGGACACAGATATTCGACAACAAAAACTGGAAAATCAGGTAATTAAGATCAAATCTACAAAATGTAGATTAGTGGATAACAAACTGTTGATATAATTGGTCTAAATGTGAAAAAGCTAAGCTAGTATGATTTAATATAGCATAAACAACGGCTGGAATTTGACAACTACTTTGTGTAATGCGAAAAAGTAGAACCAATAAGCTATTTGCAATGCTACCTTGCTGTCTAAACCACCTGCTGCTATTTGGCTTGCATCACTGACACAATGGAAAACAAACTTTATGTTTAACAAAAACTCAACAGTAGTAAAAGTGTGCATAACTAGATCAATATGTTTTATTAAATGAAGCATGATTACGTAAAATGATTTTTTCCAGAGAGCCATTCTGATGAAAAGACAGCAAAGGAAGAGGGCTGACAATCAGATGGTAGTTTCAAATCTAGACTCAAAGCAAAAGAGAAAACAGAAAACCAAATCGGACGAGACGCCTCTGTTATTTAACCACTCCCTCAGTAACTCTTCCTTGACTGGTGGGTGAAGACAATAAGTTTAACAAAAAACATGATGCTCTTATTTCTTATGATTTTTGCTTTGCTCTTTTTAGACCAAGTTGAACATGCCCATGACAACCCAGTGGATGAGATCACACTGGGTGAATGTGATGTTGCTGAAGAGATATCTTTGGAGAAACCGGAGACATTCAAAACAGTGGACATAGACATTGACAAAGAGCTGGAATCAAAGTGTAAAGTTGAACAGGACATCCCCGTGGAGGGCAAGAAATCCAAAAAGAAAAAAGAAAAGGATAAAAGTATGCTATTGTCAATTATATTAATGAATAGTTTCACTGTGCAAAGGTCTATTTAAAGGTGAAATATGTAGCTTTTTTGGTGGAGGCTCCACCACCTGATTGTCTCTTTAGAGATGTTAATGTTTTGCCTGGAATATTCCATAGTACAGTCTTTAACTTATCTGTCTCCAACATATGTTGCCACAAAGGCAAAGTTACAGATCAGATCTGTGGAGCAACAAGCCAGTTTTTCAAGGTTTTTTTTTTTTAGCAATAGAAGCCCCTGTAACTGAATAAATGCCATTCTGTGGAACATCCAAATGCAAAGCAATAACATCTCCATGGAGACAAACAAGTGACATAGTGCACCTTTACATCAGTTCTCACAGTATTCTGTTTAATTTGCAGAAGTAGAACAAATTGAAGAAACTGAGAAAGAGCAAGAGATAGAGAGAAAGCCAAAGAAAACAAAAAAGAAGACCAAATCTAAAGACTCCAAAGAATCAGATGACAGTGAAGAAACACAGAAACAAGAACTTAAAAGTACATACACACACTCTCAATAGAAATTTAATGACAATATTCATCTTAATCATAACTTGTCCAAATTGTCTCCTTGTCTGTAGAGAGAAATACAAAAGAGGATTCACAACAAGAAGCAGGCACGGTTCATGAAATTGCAAGTCCAAAAAACTTCAACAAATGTGACGACAGTGATAATGTGGAAGAGAACGAACAGCAGTGGCTTTCCCCGCAGTCGGAGAAGAGAGCTAATAAGCTTGACACTAGTAAGTATATGTTCATTATAGTGTAAACATGTGAAATTGTTAAATAATAATAAAATACCTAATCTTACCCTATAGCAAGGTGCCAAATAAGTGATGAAAGCAAAGATGAAGATAATTCAGAAAAAGAAAAAAAAGAAAAGAAATCAAACAGAAAAGAAAAGAATCTCGCGTCACTGAACTGCAACTACAGGAGAAATTCAGAAAGTGACAATGACAGAGTAAGGCTAATGTTTCATTTTGAGTGTATAGAGAAAAATAAGTTAAAGACACAATTTAAAAAAAATCTAAACTAAAAGGTTTATCTTTCAGACAACTTCTCCCATGTCAGTAGAAGATCTGGAGAGGTTTGCGTTGCGCCCGGCCCCAAAAGAGGTGACGATACAATGTCGAGTGACCAGAGACCGGAGAGGTATGGAGAAGGGGATGTTTCCTACATACTACCTGCATTTGGAGAAAGATGATGGAAAAAGGGTGTGTAGTACTTGCAATCCAAGCATACATTTAGTGCCATTCGAAATACATTATTATGAATATTTTATTGTCCCTCCACAGGTGTTTCTAATGGCAGGAAGAAAGCGGAAAAAGTGCAAAACTGCAAATTATTTGATCTCAACCGACCCAACAAATCTGTCCAGGAATACAAATAGCTACATAGGAAAATTAAGGTATATAACGCACAATGTATTACTGAATGGTATTTTACAGTCCTCAACTTTGTTTTCTTAAGGTCCAATGTTCTAGGTACCAAATTCACAGTATATGATGGTGGGGAAAACCCTGAGAAAAAGCCCTTTATAAAAGAGAGTGAATCAGTGCGACAAGAGCTGGCAGCAATTTGTTATGTGAGTCTAAACAGTTACTTATTCAATTAAATAAACTATAACACCTAATTAAATTGTAATTTTTGTATTTTTCCAGGAGACAAATGTGCTGGGGTTTAAGGGTCCCAGGAAAATGACTGTGATTATCCCAGGAATGATTGATGACGAAAGAGTATCCATTGCACCAAAGAATGTAAGTCTGCTGTCAAAATATCATACTCCAACTGCACATGCCCGACATGCTCAGCCTAAGAATCAAATCTACATCTGGGTTTACTTAAATATTTGACCACCCCCAGCTTTAAAATTAATTAAGGCAATGAACGGATTTTTCATTTGTTTAACAGACATGTTGGAAGACATGAAATAACAGAAAGATTGACTTAACATCAAGTGACCAAAAGTGATGTAATGAGAAACAATATGCTAAAAAAAAACAGCAGGTTATAAATGACCAGGGAATTTTAAAATGTGGTATAGGTTTTAAAAATAGTAAATATAATGTGTAATGATTTTTAGAACCATACATATTCAAATGCCTTTCTTTCATTTATAGTAGCAATGTTTTTTTTTCAGGAACTGGAAACACTGCTCACTCGCCATGCCAACCGCAACACGGACCAGCTCATTACTCTTATCAACAAATGCCCCAGTTGGAACGAGCAGACACACTCGTACGTCCTCAACTTTCATGGCCGTGTCACACAAGCTTCTGTCAAAAATTTCCAGATAATTCACCCCGATAATGGTAAGATAAACTCAGATGTCTTTATTTTCAATCCATTAAAGTTCCCCTGGTTAATCGCCTCTTCTTTGTGCCTCCTGCTGATGTCTGCTGCAGAGGATTACATAGTGATGCAGTTTGGCCGTGTGGCCGAGGACGTATTCTCCATGGATTACAGCTACCCATTGTGCGCCCTGCAAGCTTTTGCCATCACATTGTCGGCCTTTGATAGCAAGCTGGCCTGTGAATGATTGCCTAAATGTTATAATCAAGGTCTAAAACTACTATTTTTAGTAATATATATTTTGCACACAAATTGTATTTAAAGTTGTACTTAAATGATCAATAAAGTACTAATACATCTGTCCTTGTACATCTGATAATTTTGAGTTCAACCTCAAGTCCTTCTTTAAAACCCTTATCACAAAATGTGGAAAAAAACCCAAAACATATCAGATGTACAGAAACTGCAGTAAGATGGAGCTAGACTGTTGCACAACATATGGTATGAACCAAGATGAAGAGTTCACACAGAGCTTTAGAAACACTTTTAGATTTCTTTTATAAATATATGCCCTTTTAGACACTGTGGTGAGGTAAGATACTATCTGTGGTAAAGCTGACTAAGGCCACATTTAAACATGTACCGGCTCACTTTTCATACTTAACTCTATCTTCACATAAATAAACCATGGCTTATAACATCACCAATATTATCAAGAAAACATATAGTTTAGTATCACACATGGGTGCATCCTGACACAGTGGTCACATGAGAGAGATAGGTGATTGTGAAGATTGACTGATACCTCTCTGTCAAGTTAGTGCGTAATAGCTTCATACAAGCACCAGTGAACTGTGGTCTCACAGCAAAAAGGGGAGACGAGAACCTTCTCCTGCCTAAAACATGGGTCTAACACACAGGCTGAAAGCAACTATCCTGCTCTTGATGCTGTTTGTTGTTCGTGTTGTTCGTTTGACAGGTAATCTTGAAAATATCCAATAGCTTCTCTTTAACATGTTTTTTTCCAAGATATTTTCTTCTAATTGATTTTCAAAAATACTTTCACTGTATTAATATTTAGTGGTCTAAGTAGCAGCCATGTTTGTCCTTATTAAGCCATGTTTGCACTGTTATTCTGATGTTGTTGTATTTATTTTTTTATTACAATAGCTATATTTTAACTTTTTTATATTATTATTATTCAGTGTTTTTATGTTGCACTTTATCACAGAAGAAAGTTCCTAGTTTGTGAGTTGTGTTCACTGACAATGGCAATAAAAGTCTTCTGATCCTGATTCAGTATGAGTTATATTTGTAAACTAGGATAGGTATTACAAATTTTTGTACTGACATAATTTTACATGTTTGTTGATATTTTGGGTATAAAGTTGAATACTTCTTCTACCTCACTCATTGCATGTCTAGACTTGAATTACATCTTGCACTGTGCTAATGACTACGTGTCCACCATTAACTGCACCCTGCAAAGCAACCTGTCTACAGATCTCATCCCTGAAAATCTCAAATTAAGAGAATCAGATGAAGAGTAAGTGACACCTTATACTAATGCCTTTGTTGTGTTTAGATTTAGTTAATGTATTTATCTGAAAATGTAACGTCACCGTTTCCCCTTTTCCAGGAGTGAGTACATTCTGTGTCCACTGAAATGGCAGATTGACCATTTCTTCTGTACTGCTAAAATACCTTCTTATGGTTTTGTGGATACTGATGTTTACAGTACCTTCCTTTGTTACCACAATGAGACAGACAGCTGTAAGCTGCTGGATGAGGAGTATATACCTTCTGAAACCAGTGAGAATTCAACTTGTATTAAGCACAAATGTAAATGTGATTTGCATGACATTTGTTGTTGTTTGTTGTGATTTTAGTTAAACCAATGTCACCATGCAGCTTTACCATGAGTCAAAACTCCAGTCAGTACAGCTTCTTCTGGAAAAGCTCCTATGAGGAATACATCCATTTGACAAATCTTTACCAAGAGTTGAGATATCAGCTGCATTTCTATCAAAAAGGACAAGACTTCAATGTTAGATTACTATTACTACTAGAAATTAATTTTTTGAAAGCAGTTATTAATACAACAAACTTATCTCACAGGGGAGTGCACACAATGTTGTTATGGATGAAAAAACGTTTACTATTCGAGAAGGTATTTTAATGCCTGACTCTGAGTACGCCGCCAAGGTCCGGTCCAAACCCAACCAGGTTCATTACAAAGGACATTGGAGTGACTGGTCCACAGAGATCTACTGGAGAACTGAAGAGGGTAATATCTCATACCATTTAAAGTCACAATTTGTTAAAGGTGTATTATGTAACTTTTCTTGTGGAGGATCCAACTTGTACTGTTTATGGCCTTGCCTGGAATGTTCCACTGTTATTTATTAAATCACTATGAAGACATGCAGGTGATGCCAGTAGACCAAGTTACAGGTCAGATCTGTGGGGAGGCAACCATAGTCATAGCAAGAATGCACATTTTTAATTGCATTTTTAGCAATACAAACTCCAGTAAAAGCAAAACAGATATATTTAACGCCCTACTGAGAATTAAACTGGGCAAAACAGTGACATCGCCATGAAAGCAAGTGGGCTGTGGACCCTCCACCAGAAAATTTGCATATACATTCCTAAATCATATCTCATGAAAGAGCAAGGTTTCCTTTGATTTTTATTGTATTTTTAATAGTATCAATTCAAACAACTTGTAGAATTAAAATTCACCTCTCAATCTGTTATCTTGCATTTTAAAAAATCTGTTTTGTGTTCATTTCACTACAGAAAATAAGCCCCTCAATGAATACCTGGAAAAAGTGCTCATCTCTGTGTGCATGTTGGTGCCATTTTTCCTAATTTTATGTTTCATTCCTGTTAAAAAGTAAGTTTAAGAGATCAAAGAGATTTATATATTATACTATTTTGTCAGAGCAAAATAGTATATGCCTTCTCTTGCAGGTGCAGACTGAAAACTTTCATTCCAACTCCAGAGCCTTATTTTCACACCCTATATACTGACTGCCATGGAGATTTTAAGGTGGGATTTGCAGCCTCCTAAAAGTCCATACACAATGATGCGATGCAAAGTTAATACATTTTCTTCTACATTTCAGAGTTGGGTAGTGATGGAGAAAACCATGGAGTTGCCAAATACAGAAAAAACTGTCCACATCGACAAAATGTTTGAGTCTGATATTTGTGAGACTGCCCCCAGTGTGGCTCAGAGTGTGTATGCCAATGTGAGCGAGCCTGAGGGTGCTTTACTGGAGCTGGGTCTCCCTTATGCCATAAGTACATCAGGGCTGGACTCTGCTACAGCCAGCTGTACCAGTGCTTACCTCAGCCCACAGTCCAGAAGTCCTGCAGATGGGGACTCTGGCTGCTGGCTCAGCAGTGACCACTCTATGGAGAGGGGCCCCTCCTGGTACTGCAACGACTACTGCACCCTCAGTACCTTCCAGCAGTCTGCACTTGGTACAAGTGAGCCACTAAAATGTGGCACACATATGATGGGATTTGATGAAATGGAGGAAATTGATATCTGCTAAAATATGACTTTTTCCAATGTGTATCCTCTACAAATTAACATAACCAGAAACAATATGGTTAACTTTATATTATATTCAACTAATAAATATAATGTGCATATATTCTATAAAAAGTTTTATTTATGCCAACACATACATGAACAAAGCACCATTTTACCTTACAGCCAGATACAGAAGAAAGCCTACCTGCCTCAGTCAATGTGGCCATTTTATTTATTTCAAAGCAAACTCTGAAAACAAACAAAAAGTAGAGGCAGCAGTCCCATATATTACAGCATGCCGAGTAGAAAACCTGGGAAAGAATTAGATGGAGGCATCTAGAGACACTAGTGAGATACGACAGTAGAAAAGTGCCAATCATTATACAGCAGTGGAAATACTGACAATGAAATAAGCAAAATGTACATTAGGTGGATTGAAAACAAAAGGGAACCCAAGAGAGAGGGCAAAGAAAAACAAAGACACTTCTTTCTTGAACATTGATGACAGCCAGCTTCATGGAGTAGAGACTGGTACTGAGCTGTGTCCTTTGCACCATATAAGACAATGTTTAAAAAGAAAGAATCAGGTGCCCAAGCACCCACTCCCTCCCGGCATTATGTGCCAACCGGCAATTAAGAACAAAAATGGGAGGGCGGATGGCACAGAATGTGTGGAGTTTAAATACAAGTCTTTAAGTGAGTCTCGATGTGAGAGGAGCACATTCATTGAGAGACTGAGCGAGAGGTCATCCTTGTTAAACCCATTCTTTCAGCTGAAGTCTTGTTCCTTACGATGGAGAGAACTTTTTGGCCTGTGCTCGAACTCTTTTTTCATATTCTACTCTGTTTTGGCTAAAAGACAAAGTAAAAAAAACAATTTAACAATTTAGTACAAATACAATTTTACAAAAAATGCACACTGTGTGGAGCCTTCACAATAATTTGATACTTGATAGCCTTTAGTGCAGTTAAAATGTAAACTACTAAATAAGGCCAACTCCAGCTATAGACAAGGGTTGCCCACCCATTCATACCTATTGGCAAATACAAATATATCTCTATATTTGCCCAATCAAACGCAACAGACTAGAACCGAGCTGCTACTTTTTGTCACTGAAGTCCAGTCTTTATCTCATTCGACCTTGTAGTTGACATTTCAGACTGGTGTATGTAACTGATAATGTCTGCAGAAAACTTACCAGTAGATTGTGTAGGCCTCTGCTTGGGCTGGATCCTGGATATTTGGCTCATTTAGGAGTTCTTGGATGCCTAGTAGGATCTGCACAACACGCAATGATAAATGCAACCGTCTTCTTTCAGCTGAAAAAAACCTTTATATTCCGCTTGTAATTTTTTAATTTTTTTTTTTTAAATATTACCTGTTTTATCGTGATGGCTGGTCTCCAGTCCTTGTCTTCCTCTAAAATAGAAAGGCATACTGTGCCTGAAGGATATACATTTGGATGAAAAAGTGGTGGCTCAAATTTACCTGAAACAATAAAAAAATAGAATTGACTACAACGTGAAGGGAAGCCCGCCACCACCGCCCTAGTGCACAGAATAAACGTATTTGTTCATGACCATCATTTAGATGTCACCCTTTTGGATCTTGCACTCTTTTTAAACAAGGATGTGTGAGGACCTTTTTTCTTATAGCATTTGATCATGATATGATCCCGCCCCAAAAACTACAGCTTACAGCCTGGGTTTCAACACACAAATTTATAGTGACAATGCACAGACATTAAGTTAATGCCTTTTTTTTTTAAAGTTTCTTTGTGTCTCATAAGTGTGTTTGCATGTGTACATGCAAACACTGCATGTACACATTATAATTCAATAAAAGCTTTGACACAGAGCTGCTTGTTTATGCCAACTTGCACTTAAAAGACAAAATCTACGATGATATGTACTATGCTGTCACACCTTTATATCTGATCATTATCATAATTTTAAAAAAGCTCACATTTTGGAGGAGAAGACGGATAGTCATCCTTGAATAACATGCGGAGTTTAAAAAGACCTCCTTCCCAAGGTGTCTGTAGAGAAATCTTAAATTTACACACTTAAAAACACCAAAAGCAGCCAGCAGCTTTACACTGGTAAGTAATACAATTTAATTTGGACAAAGTATAAATTACCGCTTTCTTGCCAGGAATAGCACACTCCCAATTCATGAGATTCATGGTCCCATCTGGATTTTTTGTTGGTACTGCTACAAATCCCTGGAAAAAAAAAATTAAAAAATGAAGGTACAATAGGTCAACTGTAATCACAACAAAACGGGTCAATCTGACCTAAATTTCCCACTTACAAATGGATGGTCCTTACGCCACGCTTTGCGCTCCTGGGCAAGCCGGCTCAATGCAATCCCAGACATTATTGGCAGCCTCCTGAAACTGTAGAAACATCAACTACATTACTATTATGAATGTACTAAAAACACCACCACCAGCCCCGCTCATTCACACCTGGGACTTAAATGATGCTGAGAAAGATGATGCTGCTCAAGTGAGAAAAGTGGACTTGTGTCAGTCTTACCCACTTGCTGGCATACTAATAGTTATGGCTATTGTTGAATTACGAGTCATGACTTTCATGATAAAAATACACGTATTTACTAACGTAAAATACGTGTATTTTCTCCCCCGTTAGTGCCGTGAGTAAACAAACAGTAAGCCATGACATAGTATAAAACCTCGTTAACTTGGTAATAAAAATACATTTAAAATATATGTTGCTAGAGCTAGTTTTTTTTATGGGTTAGCACAATTAGCCAGCACTGTAACAAGTCAAACATAATGTAGAAGCTCTACAAGTTTAAAACTGCCACGAGTCTAGAGTGTGCATACGGCTAACGGTCTTGTTCCCATATAACAATTATCAAGGGGAACTTTTGTTATCAAGCAAAACTTTACCCAGTATAAAACTATGCTACACCTGCTAAAAAAGCTAACAGCCGGTTAGCATAGAAGCTAACTCGTGTGCGCCAGAACGTTGTCACAACAGGCGCTAAAACGTTAGCGCTGACACGGCCTGATGCAGCACAAAAATGCGCAATTGTGTTTGCTTTGGCCTTTGATTGGGAGAGAACGATGCTGTTGCAATCATCCTTCACCAAATACAATATAGGAGTGAATGGGCGCAGAAGATGAGAAATTTCCCGGAATGGTTGAGTGACTCTTGATTCAATAAGGAAGAAGACAAAGAGCGCTAGAGCTAAATGGCGCACACTAATGCCTTACAAAACTAGCGAAAATGGCGCAAACAGAAGCGGGCAAAATGTCATAGAACAAGGCAAGTATATGGCTTGTTTTCAGATATGAGGACATTTTCTTACCTTTCAATGTGGCGGCACTATGTTTTTTAATGACACTGAAGGAACTGAACGTGTTCAAATCCAGTTAAAGGTTGTAAAGTTTCCCTCCTGAACAACCACCAGCCTCGAGTCCAACCAGACGCGAGCAGCAAAATGAAATAGTAAAATGTCAGGACTTCCGGTTTTGGCTTTTGTACTCAAGGAAGCTCGAAACATTTTAATTTGCTTAGAGTTAAAATTTATACACAACATAACTTCTGATTTCTCAATAAACCCAAACTTCTTGTGTAATTCGCTAGGTTCAATATATGCCTGATGTACCTTTGACTATAAGTGCGCATGTACAAAAACAATTCCGCATTGAAATGATGACAAACTCTCTTTAGCCATTATATATCTTTGTCTGTTCTCTCAATATTCATATATTTAAATGGGATAAAAACCCTTTAAATCAAAGCATAATAACAAAACACAATATTGTATTAGTTGTCCTATAACGAATATAAAAAACACTCGACAGTACATGAATTGAGTAAAATTTAAGCCACACTAGATGTCGCTGTTTAACAAATTATGATTTGGATATCTATAACTCAAACCACTCAAACAAGAAACAGACGCAAGCGCAAATATTCATAAACTTTTTTTTTTAATTGGGTTTACATGTTATGCAATACCATAACGTTCTATATACCCATAACCTCATAGTTATTTTGCACATCGTTTTATAATTGCATAAGATCATAGAGTGTGTAGTGATATGAGATATACAAATCAACATGATTGTTGTTAGTTCTAGTAATAAGATGAAACATTCACTCCTTATGATCACGTTTGGATTCATATACAACCATGCATAACAGTGGTCTGTGGCTTATGACTTTAATGCAGAGGTGGGCACTTAAAAGTATTAGGCTACAGATTTTTATAAGTATACCCATCACATTAAATGATAATCCATGGGCAAACCGGAACAAGACAACAGGCTGAGGGCCATATTTGTATTACAGGGCAAATTATTTGTAAAACAGTTTCCCTGTAGTACATCTACTAGATAAGGAAGTCAAATAAACACTAAATGTCATTGCAATACAGTTGTATAAAACCTACATGAACAAACTGCTACTCTAAGCCAACATAGATCTGTCACAACTAAGACTGAGACTGCCACTGATGGGGCAGATTGCAAGATTGTCTGCAACGCTCTAGCATAGGCCGCTAAAACTGATAATTGGTCAAAGATGTACATATCAGTACAGATGGGAGTGCTAGCTGCAGTAAAGTCACACAAGTCAGACTTGTATCAACATGTGTGAGGGAGTGCAAGACAGTGCTAACTGGAAGGCTTCAGAATACTATAGCAAATGTAAACATAGCCTAGCTCTGACATGAAATCCAGTCTGATTCATCCTCTCAAATCTTTCACTTTAAAAGCCCTTGTGTCTTTGTGTACATATGTTTATATCAAACATGCATCTCATACTTGTATCTCAGACTATAAAAACAGTTGTGTATTCAGCAAATGTTTGCCATTAACTAAATGATGTACAATGTGTGCCAGCATTAAGAAAAAAACCCAAAAACTACTCATCCCTGACACTGATCAATGTGCACAATACATATAAGACATTGGATTTTGGTCAACCGGGGGAAAGGCAACAGTAAATGATTACCACTTGTGAATGTACGATGAACCTATAAAAACACATCAAAAACCTTAAAACAACTCTTAAAAGTGTTTCAAAATGCACTATTTACAATGACATTACAAGCTATTAGCAATGTGCACAGTGATGATTCACTGTAGTGCTGTAATGCTGCTTATAAACCAATAAATCTAAAATGCTTAGAAGAAATCTTATCTCACCCAGAACAAAAGACACTTTTAAATGTAACAGTCAACTTCATAGCCAGCCAGGTTTAGCTTTGTTATTGGTATCAAAACATGTCTCAGGCATGTTCATGCTGAAAGACACTCAGCATCAATCCTTAAATCCGAAATTTGTAGACCTGTACAAACAATGCAAAACAGAATTTAAAACTATTTTTTTCATAATCAAAGATCCAGTATAAAGAACTTCTAATGAAGTTATGCTTTCTATACAGTGTACAAAACGTGCAGTTTAAGAGTTAAATATTAATATTGATCTTGAATTATATACATCAAGTTTTCTTAGATATGATCACAATTTCCTTCACCACTGCCTTTGAACATTTCCAGTCCTCAAATTGCCCTCAGCCCCAAAAACATTAATGATATTCCCTCAAGCAAAAATTTTGAATGTCACCGCATAAACCAATCAAGAAACCAATCAAGACAATGTTCATATTTTTTCCACTGCCAAGTATCTTGGCATGACACATTTTAAACACATTTTATATTTGAATAAAATATCTCAATTTGAGAATAAGAGTAAAGAATCCACCGCTGTCATTTTTTCCTTTTTTGTTGCAGACTAAAATATTTGTATGGGTGCCAGAAAACTTTAAATAATGCCCCCCTGTACATACAGTGGACAAAAATACCCACCCATCTCAACAGCAATACTTGGTGTCCAGTTTTTTCTATTGAGTCTGTGCCAAGACATGCTGGAAACAAAGACATGCCATAGATATAACTCGTGTTTTTAACAGTGTGTGAAGGGAGAATTCACATTTACCTGCATAAATATGAACATGTCCCTTCTTAACGTCTTATTTTGTTCAAAGTTTTGATACTTGAGTTATAAAAGACCAGCCCAATCCCTTACCAGACCCTTGAGCTGAAGGATATCATGAATAAACTCAATAGATGACCCTGAGTTAATAGTTGGCCCAGTTGAAGTCGGCCACCTTTGTAGCATTAAATATCAGTAAATTACAATTCTACACTTTTCAAAGGTCCAGTTAAACAAACAGGCACAAATTGTCAGTAAACATACCTATTTACATTGAGAAATAAAAAAGCAAATGGAGGGACAAGAAAAGACAACATAGACCCCCCTTTAAACACTCCATTGTGCCAAATGTTCTTCCATAGGGATGATATGTTTTCATCATAACACCTGGAGTTCATAATACTCTTCACATTCGAGAACCCCTTTCCTGAAGAATCTGCCAACAAGAAACAAAATGGATTTTGGTCAGTACTTTGGTCACAGTGTGTCTTTAGCAAGTAGCATAAATAAACAGGGAGCAGAGGGTTGAGTCTGTGCAGCATATGGTTGTGTTCACCAGTTATTACTTATTTTGATTTTCATTTTGTTAACAATATGGTAATAGTCCAAAGCGACCTTTATTGAGATGAAAAAGATGCTTCTGACTGATGGACAAAATCTGAAAATGCAGCAGCTGATGATTCAGCATGGCCTCTATTAACAAAGGCAGCAGGCACGGCAGTAATTACAGGGGTTTCAATTACACTACCGAAAAACCAAAGAGCTGTTCTCATCTGCACTTAAAGACCACCATGGCACCAGCTTATTCAGTGACCTCCACAGTTAAAGGCATCAATGACAAAACAGCACATTTTCTTGTTTTAACATTTAGACTCATTTAAACTGTGCACATTTTGGTAGATGAATAGAATGATCCAGATTCCAGTGGTCAAAAATCTCCATAATTCACAATCAGAAGTAAGGTGGGTCATAACTTCTGAGGTCAGACATTAAAAGTTACCTTTAAATCGATGCCTATAACCGAATACTCTCTAATATGTATACAGTCAAATGAGAGCTGGACCTCGGTAGTGTAATGTGTACTGGGAGCACATAGGGAGGACAGGCCGGGAGTGAGTTCTGGAGACTGGGAGCAGTTGAGCACTCACCATCAAGTCATAAGTGCTCAACCCTAATCAGAGTCATTCATTTCATAATCTGTCTCTTCGTCCTCGCTCTGAGCAACATGCAGCATGCAGACAGCACAGAGAAAGACAAGAAAGGCATGAAGTTCAGGAAAAGAAGGAAGAAATAAAACTAGTGGAGTGGGTTTAAACCAGTGACAACATTTACAACCATTTATCCAGAGGCACAATTGCAATTTCCAACATTTCAATGAATCGAAAAGGTTTAAATTTACAAAAAAATTTGAGTATGGGGTTTTGGTGATGTGCCCCTGGATTCAAATGCAGTCTATGCAATGATTAAACAATGATTTTAATATCAGCACAAAGCTAATTTACACAGGTTTCATCATGTGTGGCTGCCTTCTGAGAGTGGCCCTGTGGGGACGGGCCTGTGGGAGTGCACTGCCTGCCCTTGAGAAAATGACAGACCTTGGTTGTAGCTCTTCTAATCCATGGACCTACGCTCGGGCTAATGCCTTTAACTAGGATTAAAATAAACTTAAGAGGGAAATGTTTTGATCTTGCTTCAATGTAACATGATTCAGCCTAATTTACATAGCTTTTTTCTTTAATCACTTGAATTATTACTGCTCTTCTCTGGTTGTTTCTGGGTTTCTGATGACTACTGATGATGATGGTATTCTAAAGGTTTGTATTAATTTGAGACTGGGTGGGGAAAATGTTGTTAGTCAGGTTTTGTGATATGTTTGGATCTATACATGGTGATGATAGATGGAGCTACAATTAATTGCAATGAATGTAATAATTGTAATCATTTTGATGCAATTTTCTGGGGTACATAGATCATTGAATCAAAATAACAAAAAAGAATAAACCATTTTCATCATCTCAACAGGCCTAAGATGTTGTGATGTTGTCTGAAGCCCGTCCCTTTTCTTTAAATTTTCACCACATACCCTTGAGGGAAAGATTCTCATCAATAAACCAGAGGTGTGTTTTTTGTAAATGCATTTGGTCATTTTAGCCTTCTAGCACAGAGCGTCATTCAGTGTTGTTGGCTGTGGATGACCATGTGGGCAGTGCACTTACCTTTGCCTTCTCACTGGGCTCACTGTTTGTCCCATATGATTGATTGTGCAGCTCTTTGGACACTACACACAGGAACTCTGCTTGGTCTTCGTTCCCATAGTTGTAAGAGGATCCTATGCTGACCAGCTACGGAGAAACAAGTATAGAGAATGAGTAGCGCCATATCAAGGACAGACAGATCATAAATTTACAACCCACTGCTTTTTTAATTAGGGTTAGCAAAATATATAAAACTGCTAAAATGTATTGAATAAAAAGCTATTGTGAATCCCAAATATTAATTAGGTGTTTGTGTCCACCTTGAAAAAGTAGACAATACAAAAATTTAAATAAAAATACAATGAAAATACAATAAAAAAATGACATTACAGACAGGAAATACAGTCACTGATGTCTACAAGACCAGGTAGTGGATGTAAGGAAGCCAACATGCTGGTTGAAAAGTATTGGGTAAACTACACCAGTATAGAACCAACGCATGTACTAGTGCTAAACCTCTTTTATAATGCCATGTAATCACAGAGCCATCAATGAGCTTGCCAAATATGATTTAGAACAGTGCCATTTCATGACCAAGCAGTTCCGTGATGCAAAAAGATTAAGGAATCTATAGTGGTTTCAATGCAACATCAGTGAGGGAAGTAAAGCACAGACCTTTCACTAACATATAAATATGCTAGAGTTGAAAGGCATAGAAATTAAAATATGACTGGAAAAATGCACTTTCTGAATAAAAAAGGAAATATAGAGAGAAAGGTAAGAGTTGCTGCTGACTTGCACTGCATGTTGAAGTGCAGGCAACAAGAACTCTTGTCTGTACCAGGAGCATGTCCAGACATGCTTTGCCTCATTAGCCACTCCTGAGACTTGTTGTTGTTAGAAAACCCTCTCACATCGATGAAGCAAAAAAAAAAAAAAAAAAAAAAAAAGACGGACTAAAACTTCTCTTTGGAACTCCCTTCAGCCCATGGTAAATGTATACAAGAAACTATATATAACTATATTTCAGGGTGCAGGTATTGAAATTAACAGCCAAATCATTCTAAAATGCACAAGTATGTAAACAGATATATGTCATATTGTTGCAATGCAATCAAATATTCAGACACACTACCTAATAAAATAAATGTTTGAATTAAATCTATATCTTGATTGGCATCCAAACAGCTGGCTATACTAGGGCAGTTTAAGTGGAAGAGGCTATATCAAAGCAAAGCACGCACGCGCACACACACACACACACACGCACACACAGATAAACATTTGACAGTTGACATGTCTGTGAACTGTGAGCGTATGTACAATAAGAAAAATTAAAAAGAGAAACAGACTGAAAATGATGATTGCGTTGCCCATTTCTGAGCAGGCAAAAACAATCAAAAGTATAAACTAAGGGATGAGCAGCCGCTCTGTCTACTCGGGACAGACAATGGCCATCGGGAGGTCGTGGACAACACAGGGACCATGCAGAGTTTGTGGGACACACCTCTCCGCTGTTGTTTGGCAAAGCAGACTCCTCTCCCTTCACTTCCCTTGACACAATCAGCAGAAACTCTGACTGGTGGGCTCGCCCGTACCCTATACTGACAAGCTGCAACAACCAATCAGAGCACAGAGGGGATGCTCGGATCATGTATACAGACACTGGGAAATGCTGTTTGGTATTTTCCCTGAAATGTCTAGAAATGTCCTATTGGACAAGTGAGCATAGCCGAGTGGATGAGGTATAGAAACGGGCTGCTGCGGCTTAAAGCTTTACCTGCTCAAACTTCCAGCCATCCGACATGGTCGATACCATCTGGGTCAGCTCCTCCTCCTGGCACTGCAGCACCCGGTACACATGCTTCACCGGGACCTGAGGTGGATTAAAGGAGGATCACAAACCAAATGTCCGCAGACTGTCAGTAGCACATACAGGGTCCACCATGCTCACTCACCTGGGACGTTTTGCAGTCACGTTCCCTGATCTTGTCCTTTATCAGCTTTATTAATGATGTGATGTTGTAGAACTCTGCTTCTTCAAGAACACCTGCAAAAAAATGACATGTGATACACAAACCACAAAATATAGCTTGTCAAATATATTTGCTATGGTCAGAAAATATTACAAAGCTATTTTTATTGTTTCAATAGCAATACATGGATGATGCAAGCCTGCATTTGTCAAAGTAATTCACAGTGTGGGCCTTACTGAATAGACACAATTAACTTTTCTCTTTAGTAAAATGTTTAATAAAGACATTTATATAATTTCAAAACAAAAAATAATTTTTCATTTTAACAACCTAAACCTTACCCTCTTCCGCAAGGTCTCTGTTGAGCACCAGTTTACCGTGCCTTAGGTAGTTCAACACAGGGCCAAAGTACGTGGGGTCTCTGTCGATGAGATAGGCACCAGTTTCATCCTAAAAGGGCCGAAGAAGAAGCGGTCAATGGTCAACAGAACATGAGTAATAATAAAAATGTGTTTGTTTTATTTAGCCCAGTATGCATATTATTATTATTGTTTATAATAATAATGCTACCAATGTAAGTTGAGATCTAGAATTGCTCTGTGTATTTTTCCTGCATTTTAAAAGAAATGATTTGTATTAAACTAAGCGTCACTGCGAAGAGAGTCCATTTAAAACAATGAGCTGTTGGCGACTAAAGCCCGAGGGATGAGAATGACTGATTCTCTGTACAGACTGATATATCACTTTACACTCCCATAGGACCTGTATTTGATCCTGATTCTCCCTCACTGGGTATTCCCCTATTTCTGTAAGCTCTGATTAGACTGCTATTGTCTCTATGGGAGAGGGTGTTAAACAATTAGAGCAGAAAAAAGATTTGGAACAGCAGCAACCAAAGATACCAAAAGGATGTCTGACTATGCATGCAAGAGTGTTTAAAGGGTGGAAACCTCTAAAATTATACTATAACCTCAGAACAAGGCCATTTCATTTCATGACTATGATTAGGGTTAAGACATGAACTCAACATTATTCTCTCTTGTGATGAGCGGTGGTCCCAGAGGTCTCCTTTTGTGATGACACTCCAAACTCATTTGGCCGCTCTCCTTTTGAAAACTAAAATTATCTCTCACATAGAGCCCAGTGGATTTATATCCACTATATATTTCTGTACTCCCTCTAGCTGTAGCTCAGTATAGTTCAAATCATACAAACCACACCACATTTTAGTAATGGCCTGACCTTGACACGTGCAGCAAATTTAACATTTGACATACACATAGTAGAATTCACATTTCTTGCAGGTTTATGAAATATAAAGACATTTTAAGGTTTATAGGCTAAATGTCTGCTGAGTAGTCACAAATATAAATATATGTTGTTCTAATTATGTTTCCAGAATTCCAGCATTTTCCAGAATATGCAGAAGGTAAATTATGTGTGTCTTGTTAGATTTGTTCATATTCATCTCTTCTAATAATTTGTTAATGGTGAAGCAGTCATGGGGGTGGCAAAAGCAGCAAAATTAGTTGGATTTGTGATATTGAGGGATACCTTCCTCTTTTATAACTGATGACCTAAACTTGAATGTGTCACTTATGGGGGGCATACTGCAAAACAATCACAGTTTTGCACACAGCAAGCTTTTTAATCATAAACAAGAGATGGTCCCTGGGGCCAGGTTGGGATTCACAGAGTGATGAACTTTGGTCTGTGAGACAGACAGAAGGGGAACTGTGTTTAGTTAATTTGCATTTACTGATAACTGGATTATAAAATACATTTTCAATCTGAGGGTTGTCCTATTTTATGATATATTAGAATTTTTAAGGAAACAAATACATTTCAATGTATTTCAATTATACAATAATCAAAAACAGTCATAATGACAGCCGTGTAAACATGATTTCTTGTGTGTATTTTTTGTTTTTATTTAAATATTTATATATATATATATATATATATACATATATATATATATATATATACATATATATACATATACATATATATATATATACACATATATACACATATATACATATATATACATATATACACATATACATATATATACATATATACACATATACATATATATACATATACACATATATATACATATACACATATACATATATATATACATATACACATATACACATATACATATATATACATATACATATATATACATATACACATATACATATATATACATATACACATATACATATATATACATATACACATATACACATATACACATATACACATATACACACACACACACACACACACACACACACACACACACACACACACACACACACACACACACACATACATATATAGACACATATACATGTATACACACATATACATATATATATACACACACATATACACACACACCACCAAATTAAGCAATAGCAAGTTAGAAGAGTGTGATTCACATGAGGAAATGTTGGAAATAAACCTTATCACTCTCCTCTTGCATACAATACATATCCTCCTGCAGGAAATACCATAGCACCCGCCCTGGAGTTGATGTTGTCAAATAATGCTTATGCAGACAAGCCACCAACCTTACAAGGTTACCCATTCATACAGGTCAGGCAAGTTAACACAACTACTTTGTTTTTTATTTAAATATAAACAGTCTATCTGACTAGACAGTGTGTAGAACATAATTCTTTGTGAATGATTTTTAAGCACAACACACTTCCAATCATTCATTTCTTGTGCGTTATATCCAAGATTATTAACCTAAAAGACACATTAGAGTGCATTATATGAAATTTAGTACTTAACATTAGCCTTTTGAGATATGACAGATTATGTGACCCCTGTGTTAAGTGGACACAGTAATACCAATAGTTTTTAATAAAAAAAAAACTATTGTTGTCGTTAAATATTACTGATGAATAGCATTACATTATTTTACACAAGAGATTACGTTCTTTCTGCTAAATGAGCATATGCACTTCCCGTGCAAAAAAAAAATTATATTGAGCTAATAAGGTCAATAGGATCAGTCAAGAGTCACACCTGCCTCAGCAGCAGCTCCCAACAGCGTTCTACTGAGCACTTAGAGCAAGAACCCAAGCAGCAGAGACGTACTAGCGTTAAATATTTACGCTTCCTTCCAGTGTGCTCAGGCATGACACACAACCAGAATCCAGCTACACACCACAGAGAGGACTTGTGTGGCTGCAAATGGATATGAATATGAAAAGAATAAGATGTCAGGAGGGTTTAAAAATGTATGTGGCTTTCAAATGCAGAAAGCCTGGTCTTTACTTGAGAGGTTAGAAATGGAGGTGTTCAGAGGCAGAAATGTACTAAAAAGACCACTCATGTGAGCACTTTTAGAGCCTAATATACACAGGATGGCCCTGCACATGGCAGTGTCAGTGCACTCAACAATATCACACCAGCATGACAGCTATGAGTGGCATTTGTCAAATCTGAGTCAAACCATTTCAAAAAATAAAAATAAAAAACACCCACCAAGGCCCTATACAGTCACACGTGACAGTCCACTTTCTCCTTGGTCTCTTCCAATGTGTATAACTGACACCAGTCAACAACATGAATAATGTAGCTCCCCTCAAGAGTCTTGCTGAAGCACGTTAGGCTACGTGACTGAGTCATACACTGCTGCATTTGCCCAAAACACCCTGATCTGATATGAACTATCACACAAGAAACTTATGATATTATGTTAAGACAACCTGCTAAATGACTTTAACTGCACTATAATGTCCAACTCACTGGTCAAGGGAGAGAGGCACAGTCTTAGCTTAGGAGACCTAAATGCACTTAAGATGAGGGATTGAGATGGGCTGATCGGATGCCCATAGGAGGATAAACTGACAAAAAAGCAAGCTGATTATTTAGAGATTAAGTTATTTGCATACACATTAGATGCGTAATGGTCACTGCATAAGAAGGTCAGATTGATTATATTGTGTTGTTACTGGATGAGAACAATAAATAATGGAGCAGTAAAGTAAGCCGTGTAAAGTAGTGCACACACACACACTATTGCATTGTATTGTGGTGGTACTGGTGGGCCCCTAAAGCACATACATGCTGGTATTCCACTTACAGATGGGGAAAGAGGGAAGCGGCTTGTGGAAAAATGAGGCCATTCAGGGGAGATGAGTGACTTCATTCAGAGACATCAGCAACACCTCACTCTCCTCGTTTAACAATGACAAGCTTCGGCTTAAAAAGGATGAACAGCCAACAAACCAACAAAGACTTAAGTCACAGAAAAGGGTTGTTTTATAAGAACTTTTAGTGTGATAATTTCTTATTTAATACAGGGACCAAATAATGAGAAAAAAAATCTTAATAGTGGAGTGGATTTGTAATACGTAAAGCGCCTCAATAGTTTAGAGAAGCACTATTTGAACGAATGAGAGGGCAACGAAACATAGTGCAATGTCCTGCTGGGGGAAAGTTTCCATGGGATGTGGCGAGTTGTTACTGATCTTAAATCAAACTGATACACAACACTGAACAGAGCTGAATATGTTTTTTTATATACTATCCCATACAAAACACTCAAGGCAATGTCTAAAACTAATGGGCCTCCTGGAAATATAGATAATGAGAGCAGCTCACAACTGAGAGAAAGATCATATATCATGTGGTGACTGTCGGAATCTAGCTAGCACAAAGCTAAGACAACACAGCGCGGACACACTTTCTGTGGTTTGTTTGATAAAATAACACTCGATTTACACTATTACAAGTCTATAATCGCCTCGTTCCGTAGAATCCAAAGTAGGCGGTTTTTGCTACGTTTCAAAATGTATTAAAATGTATTTTAAAATAAACCAAAGAGGCTAACTAGCTCGACTAGCTTAGCATTTACCTTATCGGAGTCTAGTTCGGGGTCAGCTTGGCTCAGTCTGTAGAGAAATGACTTGGGGTCTCGACATAACGTTTGTCTCGTTGTTAAAAAATATGTGCCCCCGACGTTTAACCGGATCCATTTAGACGATCCGAGGCTGGCCGTGCTGTTTCTTTCCGACGAGGTGTGGGCCAAACATCTGCGGTGAAGAGAGCCGCTGCTTTCAGAGCTGTTCTCGGCCATCTCCCTGTGAGCGTCTCCTCCACCTCTCGCTGCGCCGTCTGAGAGCGGAGCACAGGAAATTTTAGAGCTGCAGACACCAACTTCGACTCCGCCACAACTCAGGCAAAGCAGCAGATCTTCGGCCACTCCTACTGCCACCACTACACCAGCTATATGAGTGACAGACAATGGTACAAATGATTCTAGACACGGGGCGAGACTCCAGAATGGTGTGTTTTACGCGCAAACGTGTCCAATGTGGAGAGGGAAGCGCAACTAGGGACCCATGGGGCAAAGGGGGCACTAAATTATTCTCTTGAGACCAAGTCAGTGTTCTCAATGTAGGTTACACCATGGACACTACAAGGTAAGTCACGTACATGGAAGAAAGGTTTTGCTGACTTAAAATCCCAAGTGTAAACATCATTAATTAACAAGTTATTACACTTAAATCCAGTTATTCATGGGATTCAGCTTCCTGTTATAGATAACATTTGAAGACTTTTCACAATTCAAAAATAGGATATTTAGTTTTAAATTGTTATGGCAATGGTCCTAATTTTTTATCATTCTGAAACCCATGGATAGGCCACACATTATATTATTCTTATAAACTTGATGGTCTCTAAAAAGTAATTTCACAACACAAATCACTGGTAATGGGCCGGTATTTTATTTACATGCTGCAAAATATGAGATGCCATTGCCACTAAATGCTGCGTTTACAGTGTCTTAACTGGTTGTTAACAGAAGACAGGACACATGGCTTATCTGTACGCCTAAACCCCTACATGCTTTAATTATTGAACTACCAAGCAGTAAGTGGAAAATGTCATCATTCAACATCTATTGACCTAGCGCACAAATAATCCGAATGACTCATTAAATTATCAGAATGATTAAATCACTGAGCAAATAGAAAATGTATGATATAGTAAGAAAAAGCTGTAAAATATTATAGTTTACAATAATTATTCACATTCAAAGGCTTTACATCTCAATACATACACAACATGGCCCCTGAACATGACTTCAATCCAAATATGATTCATATATTAGAATTTAAATAACACAGAATGAACTAGAGGCTAAACAATAGCCATCAAATAACCTTATACAAGAATAAAAATACAAAAATTGTATCCTAATATCATTGCATTACTTGCTTCAGATTTTAATAATACATCATCTGTACATCACAGTTCTAGTCAGTTACAAGCCATGTAGAGTAATCCTTTTACAATGTAACCGACTGCCATCAACTTGATTCAAACAATTTCTCTTTAATAGGGAACTACTTTCTCTTTAGTCCCCTGACTTTTATAGACAGATACAGCAATTTCATCGGTTATTTGAATCAGACATAATCCTTAAACTGACATCCATCCAACCACACTAATCCCCTCCAGCCCCCGGGCCGGAGGGTCCTACCACCTACACTCCAGTCACACCAGACGCAGCCAAAGGAAGAGGGCCTTTTCAGAGGACCCAAAGGTAATATTTCCAAAGTTAAAAGCATTATGACAATACATATTGCTAAAACAAGCGCACAAATGAAATCAACAGTTTTAATTTCTTTTGGGCCAAACATCAGAACTTAAAATGTGAGCACTGTCTCTTTGAGAACGAAAAGCCCAAATATGGCTTTGAGCCATTTTGTCCTAGGACAGTTTTGCTTTGATTGCTTCTGAAAACGATAGTATGTTGATAACTTTTCTGTTCAGCATGTGGTGGTCAGCACACAAGATATTGTCAAGATGATGAAATGACCATGAGCCAACTATCCCAGCAATAAATGGAATAGGAAAAAATAAAGAACTAAACAATTACCATCACAAAATAATGTATCAGATGATTCAAAAATAGCCACCTTTAAACTTAAATAAACTACATCTGCAGTGCCCTATGAGAGATAAGCAGGTAAAACAGTGCTACAAAACTGACCATGCAGGAAAGATAAACAAGTTATGGTTAGAAATGATCAGTTTATGGCCGGTTTGCTGGCCCATAGCAGCTCTACTAATCGCTATCATGGTTCACATTCACACCAGCTCTGACCCATGTCTTCTGCAGTGTTACCTGAATTGAACTGCAATGCAATGACTAACTATAAAATAAGCACTAAATGGAAACGTACGCAAAAAAGCATTTGCATCAATAGGTCTGAATTAGCCTGACTAGAGCTTGTCCTTAACATGTAGGATATGGTGCAATATAGATAGTGGGATGGGCTCTGGTTCATAGCAGCTAGCTTTACATGTTAATATAAGCAGTTAACCAGTCCTTGTATTTAAGATAGTCCTAGCAGTACCCAAGCTTGTGCCTCTAAGCAGACAAGCTTGTCCTTCTCATTTCTCCTGCAAAAAGTAGAAAAAGGGGGTGTGCATGGAGGCAGTCTTATCATCATCCATACATGGAAAATGTAATAGAAGCCTCAAATGGAGCACAAAGAACAAGCAAAGCAACCCTGAATCCAAAGTTGTATTTTCCCCATGGTTCTGCTCAGGAAAACAAACATGGTCTTGATGCCAGCGTCTCTTTTAGAGTTTGTTTACATTGCGGTGATGAAGGGCACTAAAGAAGGTGTTACTCTGCTCAGTGATAGGCCGTACAGACAAAGAGGTGTGGCCACAGAGGAAATGCCGCTCCTATAGCCCTGGGTTTTGGGGCCTTTGATAGATTTTTCTCCACACTTCTTGGATCTTCTTGCACCATCTGTCAGCATTTCCACTTGGGTCCATCAAATAATATGTTCGGTTAGGCTAAAACAAAAAGATAATACAGAAGAGCAAAATTATTCAAACCAGTTTAAATACACAAATGATGTGCAAGCATCAACAAGCTGGTCAAAGTAAATATGGACAGACTTCAGAACAGTAGTATACCGTGTGAACAAAGAAGGTTTTGAAGTTCTTAGCCTCAGGACGAAGCTCAAAGGACCAAGGAATCTCCCCTTTTAGAACCTTGTTGACAGGATCCACATAGTACAGGTGTGGTCCTTCTGTAAGAAGCAGCTGTCTACGTCGAGCAAAGAGACCCTACAACAAAAAGCCAAGAAGTTTAATCACCAACAGGGGGAGCTATGGAATAGGACAGCAGGGAATCTCCCTTCACTTTCTATTAGGGGAGCTGTGCATATTAACACATTAGTCTAATCCCAAACCTTTCGTTTATCGACTGGGCCCATTTTCAGTATCAGATTATTCTCAACAAACTGGTGCCTGTGAAAACAAAATATACATCTCATTTAAAGGAAAAAATAAAATATATATTATCTGATCTTATATACACATTACAAAATATAATACAAGGGTTACCAAGGATTTCCAGTAGTTTGTTTGTCCAGCAGTAGCTGCTTTTCCTCTTCAGTGAACTGCAGATCCAGCTCAAAAGAGTTGTTGTCCAGGTCATGAATGTATTGCTCAATGTTACTGCTGGACCTCTGGGGCGATGTAGAATCATGTGGCGACAGGGACTGTGATGAGCTGGAGGGAGCCACCTGCATGTTGCTGAACTGGCTCAGTAGATCATCGTACTGGGGACAAACATGAAATGTGTAAAAAAAAAAAAAAAAAAGCACTATGTGGGCAAAACGCTTGATAACAGATTTTTTTTTTTTTTTTAATAAATAAAGGTCAATCTCGTACGTTTCCATAGCAGTCCTCATCATCCTCTGACATGGCTGGCAGGTATGGTGTGAGCTTGGGCGGAGTCTGTAGATGTAGATCACTCCAGGAGATTGTGTCAAAAAAAGGATGCTGCCTTAAAGGGTCATAGCCTCCCATCTCCTCACAACCAAGTCGCTTAGAGGGGTCCAGTGACTGTGCATCGAGTTTTAAAAAGCATTAAAAGACTGTAGGACACATTTGTTTTTGATTTATAAAAGAAAAAAATACATACAAATACAAAACAAAAACATACCAAAAGCTTTTCAACAAGATCCTTGGCTTTGGGGAAGAATTTCTCTGGGAATTCATACTCCAACTTTATTATCTTCTGAAATATTAGATACTCATTTCTAAAATACAAGCAAAAAAACATTCTTGTCAAAAGGTTTGTACAAAATGCATGCAGCTTAACAAAAGTTTAGGCAACTCCTTCCTTACCCAGCTCTAAATGGTGGTAAACCAGCCACCAGCTGATAGATAATACATCCCAAAGCCCAGAGGTCAGAACTAAAAAAAATTGAATTTATTTGTCTGCTGTAAGTGTAAGAAATTGAAAAGAAATAGCAAAAAAAGTACCTTTTGCAGGCAGATTTTTCTGTTAAAAGCTCTGGAGACACATACTGTGCTGTTCCAACAAAAGAGTTTGCTCTTGCTGCAAAACAATTGAGCAGAAACATGAAATAGGCCTGAAAAATAAAAATTTAATATAGAAAAATTTTGCTCAAACTTTTGTACCTTGTTTACTATCATAGCGCTTTGCCGTTCCAAAATCTGTAATCTGGATGTGCATGTCTTCACTTAAAAGAATATTTTCTGGTTTCAGGTCTCTGAAATAATAAATAATTATTTAGAACAAGTGAAATACAAAGAAAAAAAGGCTGTGTGGATCTTACCTGTGTATTATATCTTTTTTGTGTAAATATTCTAGAGCAGAAACTATTTCAGCAGAATAGAACCTAGTACATGTCTCGTCAAACGAGCCAATTTTGCGGATGTACTTTAGGAGCTCTCCATTTTTCGCATAGCTGAGACCAAAATCTATGAAGTCTGGTTAAGGAAAAGTTTTTAAACAATAATCCTATTTGAAGCCTTTCTCATGCCTCTTTGGCATAATGGAGATGCCTTCCTTGTTGCAATTAATTATTGGGACTTGCAATAGGGATGTGGGTGATACAGCATTAGTCTGAGTAAGATTTGAACCAGTGAACAGTGGGCATACTTCATAAAAGATAATAACATGACACCTACATTCACAAACCATATGTAAAAGGATACATAATTTCTCATCATCTTGAAATGTGAAGTAAAGCTTGACAAAGAATGGATGATCTAGATCTGACATCAGGTCCCTTTCTCTCTTCACATATTGAGCCTTCTTCTCCTTCATAATATGGTGTTTCTCTAATATCTTAACTGAAAAGCAAGAAATTGTTAATGTTATGTCAAGTACTTCTAACTTAAACACATCTCCAAAGCTAAAAAATGACTTACTTGCATATTCCTTGTTTGTCGTTAGCTCCTTTGCAAGAACAACCTGACAAGGAAAAGAATGCATGGTGTTAGATTATAGAGACTCAATCATTCCAGCTACCAAGCATAAATGACTCATCCAACTTCATTAATCAAAAGAATGTCAACAAGTAGCAACATATCCTCAGTTAAATTCAGATTAAATGTGGAATGTTTGGTACGTACAGTAGAGAATGAGCCTTCTCCAAGTATCTTGCCAAATTTGAAGTCTTCTGGTTTCTTCTTGCGTGGCTGAGGGGCTTGGACAGGCGGAAGGTCTGAGGCCTGGCTGCTGGCAGATGCTCCTACAGCACAGGCCTCCGAAGACGAGCCCTCCATGCTGGGACAATGGCTACTGCTGGCACCTGGGATAGCAAGTGGCGAGCAGGAGTCAGAGTTGGTTCTTACCATTGATGGATGCGAGCAGGAACAGATGACAACACTCGATTGAATGGGCACAACATCATACTGAAAGAAGGGAGGATGTAAAAACAAAATTTAGAGTACATTCTGAAAAAATAAAATAGTATTTGAGTTATCAAACATCTTTTCCAATCTTTGAGTAAAATACACTTTAAGAAAAATAAGAAAACAACCAGCATGCCTTTAAAAGTGGCATTTTATTGACAATTTTAAGTAAGAGCAAGAGCAAAGTCTGAAATGATAAGAACAGGCATGCAGCATTGAAGAAGCCGCTGTTTCTGCCTGGTTGTCCCACCCTCCCATGTTGAGAAACCGCCTATGTGTACGCTCATATGAAAACTTTAGCTTATGATGTTGTAAATACCGTACATTTACAAAATACACATACATGTTTCATGATTACAGTTTTTAGGCTTTCTATAAAACTAATCAGTGCTCCTTAAAAAAACAATGTAGATCTGAACTACATGCGCAACTGACAAAAACTAGCAGTAACCTCGATGTACACACAACAACTAGCAATGTAACGTCAAGTTTTCTATTTCAAAAGTAAGGTGTGGTCATTTAGTTCCCTTCTTCCGACTTGACTTAATTGTTGCCAGCGAGTCCACGTATGAACGATTGTTGAATCGAGCCAGTTATATAGGTAAAGTTCACTTGACTCCCGTGACCTCGGTTTGCTTTTAGATCAGTATAAAGTTTCTTTCCAACAAATAACCCAAATTAGCTTTAGCTATTGGTGCCTTGTCAAATAAAGCCGGCCCACACCGACCGAGTTATAAACTTAACGCTAACATTGAATCCCTTAGCATTAGCCAGTGGATATTGCTAACCGTTTCGAGCCGTATGTCACCTTCACTGCATTGTTTTACTGGAAAGAGATGTGTCCCTGTTATATAACTAAAAGAGAAACTCGGTGGTTATTGTGATTGTAATCGTATTAACTGATGTTAAAGAACAACAGTGACAGAACTTAATTGGTGGGTCGCCCTGAAGCTAACGCTAATGCTACACGGAAAATCATTCGAAAGCGCGAACCTGTTAGCTTTCGTTAGCCAACATGGAGCACTAACCAAACTACAGAGCGAGGGGGAAGGATACAACACCTCAATCATAATAAATGTGTCACATTGTTATTTTGCCGTGAACAGAGACAGTTAAATGTAACTACTTTGAGTGAATAAAGTCAAATGACACTCATAATATAATGCACAATGCTTCTACTACTGAGTCGGTCGTAATATTAAACGGTATATTACAGCTAGCACCGCTCTCATAAGGAAGGCCCGACCTAACTATTTGTTGTCAAACAGCCATCACATCGCTTATTCAGGATACCGGCTTCGTAGTGCAATTTATTTATAAATTTAATCCCTTACCAGCTGACTTGTGGCTCTTGCCATGAGAATTGCCCACTAGTATTTATTTGGAATAAAATAATTAGAGAAGCTCCAGTAATGGCTGCCTCCGTGCCTTCATTTTCGAGCTGTGACGTCGTTCCACAACAATGTTACCGCAGGACAGCAGTCAGCAGCAGAGCCCCGCTGAGTCCGCCCCTCACACTTAACTACCTACTCTACTACTATAACAAGTACACCTATAAAACATTAGGACACCTTTCGCTTTGTTGGCCAGTCAAATTTATTTTACTACGAGTAAATAGCAGTAACAGGCCACAGTTTTTGCAATTAGTGTATTTTAGAGATATAAACAACTAAGTGATCAGTAATCACATTCCCCAGACATATTTGGAAAGCCTAAAATCTAAGGATAGTAAATGAACTGCTTCGTTTCAGCACGTCAGCTTATTAAAGTATAGTATGTGACAAGTATTTGTAATTTTTGTATTTGTAAGTAATTAATTAGAAATTAATATTGACACCATACAAATATATTATACACATTATAACATATGCTGTAAAATTTACTTTTATAAAACTATCTGGTTATAATTTACAAAAATAAGAATAGGCAGACAATCATCAATTGTTACAACTGAACTGAACTGAACTGAAGATTAAGTTCTTTTAAACAACATTGTCTTGTACTATGTGAGAATTCCTGTTGACACATTCCATGGTATAAAATTTAAATGTTTGAATGAAATAATATTTAGATTATAAAAATGTAACATTTGTGTAATCCTTTGGATAGTGGTTTTATTTGTTTTATTTCCCACTTGTCTGCTTTTACAACAATGTTCAACAATAAACAATTCTATAACAACCGTATATTTTTTTGTTGTTTATACTAAATGTATACAAATTTTAAAAATTGTTTATAGTTAAAATACTGTTAAATCTTGATGTTTAATTTCTTCTAGTCTTCCATGTTCACTCAGTGTCCTTGTTTGATGGTTCATCCCGTGCCTCCTCTTCTTCATCATCATCTGATGTGTCTTCTTCATCATCTGATGTGTCTTCCTCACTCAAGTCACTTTCTATAGGTGTGCTTGTGTAAATATACAACAAATACAACATCAGATGTGAGTTATATCATTCAACACCCCCCAAAAATTGCAGTGATTACATCTCATCCAAGTAAACTCACCACTGTTGTCTATTGAGATTTCCACATTCTATACCCGAGTTGACATCAAATGGATCTGAAACAAAACAAAACACAGTATTGTTAATATAAAATAATCTTTCTCAAAGTAAGACCTCACAATTTTATTTACCAATCTCCTCCTCCTGAGGTTTATTTGTGAGAAAGTCTTTTTCTACAGTCAGCAACTCCTCCTCCGTTTGACAGGCGGCATAGCCCTGAAGCAGAACTTTATTCAGCTCTAGAAAGCCTGTCCCCCACTTAAATTTCTTTAGTAAAAGGATAGCCAATTCTTCAAACCCTGCAAAAACACATACATAGTATAATTTGTAGAATCATTACAGAGAAAAAAAAATATGAAAAGGAAGAATAAATGTCATACCTACAATGCAAAATGTGGCAGCAAAAGCCTCAACACAAGAAAGCTTGCAGGGTTTACCATAGTTAACAGGATTTGCAGCTACAAGGTATGGTAATAACCTTGGATGTGCTCCATTCATTTTATTAAACGGTGTCTCCTCCAATTTGGCCCAAGAGCAGTCAATTACTGCTAACCCATTCTGAGCCACAATTTCTCTGTGAGTAAACAAACTACTTTTAAAAGGATAAAGTAAAAAACAGCTAATTTTCATTGCACATCACATCACTGACCTGTCAGCTGGTGTCACATATTTGACACCCATTGGGCTGAGGATGAGTCCATTAAATCTCTGATTGAGACGAAGGTTGCGGACAAAACCTTTGCGAACCAGTTTTCTGCCAGTACAACGTTTAGGGTCACAGTGACCCAGCTCCCACATGGCGAGGGGACAAGGCAGTTTCACTTCAGGGGCCTCTGCTCCTTCATCCAACTGAAGACTTGCTGTTTGGAAAATTGCACTGTTACAGCATGGGTATAATGTATACATGTACTAATCTTCACTTGAAACCTTGAAATTCAACAGTATATATCTTGCTTAAATAATAAATAGTAATTATAGCATACACGTATACATAAACTGAAGAGAATATTTCTGTACCAGATTAGAACTAAATGGCTCATTTCTATCTGTACTACAAGGTATAAACATATAAACTATTCAAAATGTTTATAAAAGATTACCTTCAAAAGCAAAGTGCATTTCTTTTGTGAAGGTCTCCAATGATTTGCCCTTCATTTTATGTCTTTTCTCTTTACCCTTGTTGTCAGGTCGCATAAATTTACCCTGTTTCTTTCGTCCCATATTGGCCTAAGATTTTCCTACTATAAAACGAATCATACGCGTCACTGTGACATATAGCTTACTAGCTAACAATCTATTCGGTAAAATGAACTCAAAATTAGCCTAGTTTAGGACACAGAATATACATAGATAAATATAGCTAAGGAAAATATTGTAGCGATAGCGTATAGTTATGAAAATGAGTAAAATTAAAAGTTTTGCCCATTTGTAGCGTAGAAAGAAGCATGCAAGGAAAATGCAGTCCAAATTCAAAACACGCATGCGCAAAGGGTATTTTGGTCAGGTGACACATCACATGGTACTTTGGACAACAGAGCTGTTAGAGGAAATAGCACTTGCAACATTACTTTGCTAAAAGATGGTCATGTACAGGTTTAACAAAAGAAGACATTGTTTATTTTTACAGTGGTTACTCGGACTGTCTCTCATGTGTATGTATCTTTTGTAAATAAAATGTAATGGCAGTTGATAAAATTCACGGATCCAACCATTCTGATTTTATAGTGAGCCATGGATTTGCTGGTAAAATGAAAATCGTCGAAGAGCCAAACACTTTCGGGTATGTAAATAATATGCATGTAATGTGTGTTTGGCGCTTTATCAAGACTATAACCAATTGCTTGTGTCTTTAGTTTGAACAACCCCTTTATGGCTCAAGCAAACAGACTTCAGCCAAGGATTACTCCTTCTCCAGTGTCTGGTGTGTAATATTGTCAAATATTATATTACACTATGATTACTACACCCTTTAACATTAATATATTTCTTAGGCCCTCATCATCTTCATCAGTTGGCTGGAAAATGCTTCACTCTCATGGAATCAACGTAAGCATACAATTGTAGGGAGTGGACAGTGTTTGCATGAGCCTAACAAGATGTAATTGATATCTGCAGGTACAAATATGAGTTTTGTCCGTTTCACAATATCACGCAGCACGAGCAGACTTTCAGATGGAATGCCTATAGTGGGATACTGGGGTATGATGAGCCCCCCCCCCCAAAAAAAAAAAAATCACCTGTGATTCAAAATGGTAGAGTTGTTATTAAGATGCATGTTGTTGCTTACAGGATCTGGCAGGAGTGGGAAATAGAAAATAACACATTTACAGGGATGTGGATGAGAGAAGGTGATGCATGTGGCACAAGAAACAGGGAAACAAAGGTTATTGTCTCACTTAACTGTATTAACATATATATATATAAAATTTTGATTAAATTAAAATCTATCTTTTTTCAAGGTGATTCTTGTCTGTAGTTCAAGTAGCAAGCTGGCTCAGGTTTCAGAGCCAAGCACTTGTGTTTATTCTTTGACTTTTGAATCACCACTTGTTTGTCACCGACATGCTCTTTTAGGTAAGACATGTTTTAATGCCTGAAGAATTATACTACTTTAAAAAAATAAAAATGTTTTAATATTCCATTTTAAGTGTATCCAACTTTGACTGAGGCACTACAAAAACAATGGGATGAAGCCGAACAAGCTCGCTATGAGGGACTGATAACTGACCAGGTGACAATAAAATACTCCCAATAGTTAATTTTCCAATACCATGAAAATAATAATTTTAACACTGTGGCCCACAGGGGTACAACAATTTGTTAAGAGATATTTTTGAAGACGCAGGCCTGTTGAAAAGTCACAAAGTGAATTTGGAGGCAACCAAAGCTGTATCCAATTCGGACACCCAAACCTCTTTACAAAAATGTACAGAGGTATGTTTGTATTTATTTACTTTTACATTTATATTATTACAACATTTTACTTAACCTATTGTACATGACACTTTAAGGATCTTGAAAAACAAAGAACAGAGATTCAACGATTACGAGCTCTCCTCACCCAACAAAATATTCCTTTTGATCTACAACAAAGTAAGTGATAGCCCTTTAAGCAGACATACTTGAGATGGATAGCTGTGTAAAATTGTGATATTTCTAAACCTCCAGTTGCTACAAATGATCAAGCAAGTGAAACAGAAAAAGATGAACATCTAAGAGGAGACACAGGCACTGTCGACCTGTAGCAACAGTGCATGTCATGTCAATTCTTATAAACTACTGGACAACTTCAAACATCAGCAGCTCTTTTCTGTGGTTTGAATATTTTATGCTGATGAAAGATTGGTGGTTTTGTTCCAATACCCTTCTGTTCCATTTCATCCCTTAAACCACATCTTGCGGACATCCAGGATTCATAGAACAGTAGTTACATCTGTAACTCTCATTCATAGTACCATTTTGTCAATGGGCAAGACACTAGGATGGAAAAATACCCATTTAAAATAATAATAAAAAGTTAAACATACACGCACACTAAAACTGGCTTTGGAATAAATAGGGGGCACTAAGGACCAAATAGTTTGAAATGCTTCATTTTGGTTTTAAAAGAGGGATTACTGGCAAGTGCAATTAAATCAGTCCATTAAAAGTTTAAAATTGTTGTATTTCCTTGGTGGGAAGTTAAATTATTGTTATACATAACATTTTTAATGGCTATATTATGTTGTAAATAAATTCCAAAGCATATGGGTTTTTAAGTCTTTTATCTGATCACAATGCATTACAAAAAATTTGTTTAAAATGTATTCCCATGAGTGTCCCAACAACAGGCAAAGATATGGATTAATGATGAATATCCCTTCAGATGTTGACCAAAGAATTACCCTTACATTTCTGTAAGTCTGCATTTTGTCCATTAGGAGCAGCTGTCGTACATAAAAGGAAAAACAGAGCTCCAGTGGCTAAGAAAGGGTTGAGTCTATGCTACAGTGTGGATCAGGATAATAGCTGGATGACTTCTCTGGCTCGATGCGCCCTCTGCTGGACCTCTGTGTCTGATGCTTCTCCCGAATGTTGAACTAAGGCTAAGGCCTTTTGAACTGTGGTGTCCTTTGCTGCCCCTTGAAGACCCTCTAAGTACTGCAGCAGCACAGAGAACTTCTCATCTGAAACCTAACAGAACATGCATTGTATTTTAAAGACATTTGATTGTGTAGATGCAACCCAGTGAGGTTCATAGCTGGTGAGACACAGCATGTCATCACAATCAGATTTACAAACATGTTAACCAGGTGTCAGTACATTTGGCCCCGGGTCAGTTTCTCTCCCAGTAAGTGACTTGGGGCAAGAATAAAAAAGAATTTCAAAATAAAAGTTCCGAAGTCCGTAAGAAATAGCTCTAATAGTATGAAATAAAAAAAGCTTGTTTTGTATTGTTTTTTATCCTTCTTCTGCTTCAGACAAGAAGAAAAAAGTGAACGGATTGCTAAACTTGATTTGCTAACTCTAAATTGTAGCTTGCCGTTACTGTTCTACGGGAGTTGCAAGAATCCCTGGGCTCACGAGTACCCCTGGCCTCATGGAAGATGAGGTCAGGTAAGTACGGGCCTCACCCGGCGCCTTTTCACAGCCGTTTAAAGCAGCAGCTGTCAACAAACGACTGGTGCCTCTCCGCACATCACTTCTCAGTATTTCACGGTAAACATAAAAATTCAGTGATTTTTAATTTTAACAAATAAAATTAAATTGCAAAGTTAAATATAAATAACTTTATAGTACAAATAATTGGATAAATATAACCATTTATTTTTTTCTCTGTGATGACTGGTGAGGCACAGCTTCACCTACCTCCCCTGACTGCACGTCACTGATGCAACCTTTAGTTAATATTTTATGCTGTAAAATGTGTATTTTCAATGAAACTACAACACAAAAATATCCATTTATATTGTCAAAAATTAAAAAAGACATGTATCAAAGGAACCCAAGTCATGCAGGAAACCTCAAGCTGTAAAAATCCCCATTTACCTTTTCACAGCTGAACATGTGCTGCAGTAACCACGTCTGTCTAGTCTTCTGAAACTTCCACTCACCCCTGTTTTCAGCCCAGCTGTGCAAAAAAAAAAAATTGCTCATTACATGAACAGTTATATCAGACCTATTTCTGTCCTTTGAGACTCTTCTGCTTGATGACAGTAGCTTTATAAACAAAGGGCAACTTTTGGCAAGGCAGATCTTAACAAAAAACTATTTTATATGCATGTATTCTCTTACCATGTGAGATAATCTAGAGCCAGTTCAGCAGCAGTGGGACCACGTGTGTCTGTTTTGGGCTGGGTCTCCCCCTGCTCTTTCAGCCTCTTCTTTTCTTCTTTTTTAAGGATCTTTTTCATTTTCCTCTCCAAGACTCTCCTCTCTTCTGGGCTCAAATCCTCCTCTCCTTTGTGCACAACCTCTAGACAAGTGGGTGGATCTGAAATCTGTCAAACCAAAATAAAGCCCACAGAAGTTATCTAATATAGCAGAGCTTCCTGTTTATAGTTTAATTAAACCAAGACAAACAAATCCTTTTAACAAATTATTAGCTAAAAGGATTTGTTTCTTGGTTTAATATTTGTGCTATGACATTTACAAGCAAATCATATCATATATATTCATGCTGAATACAAATACATCTTGGGGTTGGATCACTTCCTGTAGCTTAATACTTCTAAACAGACGTTTCCTGTGTTTACATCTTGAATGTACTTGCGTGTGGTAAACTATTCGTGAGAGCCTTTCATCGTTTCACAATTGCAAATTGCATCATCTGTTGTTTTTGGAAATATTAGATATAAATGTTCACATAAAGAAGAGAAACAAAATCCCACCACTACTTTTCTACAACTTTTTAAATGCAATATTTCCATGGATATAGTGCATCTATAAAGCTAGCTTTAAGACATAAACAGCAAAAATGTGAGCAGTACAGTTAAGGCCATTTACTATTTATGTTCTCAAGGGAAGTAAAACAAGGTACACAGTATGTTCTTATTTAATGGCTCTGCGTGGAGTGATGAAGAAGGTGGGAGGGATGAGAGCCAGATCACGTGTCCTTAAAGTCATTTTGAAAGTATGCTGCCCACCAAAATATAAGACAACTGCACTGAGAAAGGAGATCTAAGCATCAAGCAACAGCCCAAGCTATTTTGAGTCGTAAAAATACCAAAGTGTTACCACGGTAACTCAGAAGTGAAGCCTACTTCAACAAGAGGCTACAGCAGAAAATGGTAAGTGGAAACTTATTTTACCGAGTAGACAGTTTCTCAAAGAACAACCAAATGTGAGCCCATTGCTTCAAAGATGCCAATGTTTGGCATTTGATAAATGCTTACAGTCTACAACAAAAACAAGGAGTGAAGTTTAAGGAAAAAAATGTCCAGGAAGGAAATGGTTGATTTTGTAAGTGCATGCTCCAGAGAAAGTCGTTGTTGCACTTCTCTTCCTCATTATATAGAAGACATATCTATTTCAGAACTTTAACAAGGGCCGACAAAAATATTGCTACCACTAAAAGTCAATTGGTTTGTAAAAACTGACTAGACAAAAAAACTCCGACAATTATAGTTTCTATACCACTGATGGTAGGTGATTCCTATTACTGCTGCTATTGCTAAGGCAACAAAGTACCTAGGAATATTTTAACTGGTGTGTGTGAAGTATGAAATGATTATGAAAAAAGCAAGATTACACAAAAAGTGTGTATAGAATTTACAGGTTATTGCAAACATAGTCTCGTAACTATTCTTTGCTTTACTTCTAGTCATTTCCACACACCAGTCCACGACCAACTGAAGGGAACACCACTCCAGGTCCGATCTACCCTTCCATTGACAACTCCACTCCCACCTCCACCTTCGAACCCAACTCAGAGCCCATCACCTCTATAGCCAATTACGTTTATAGTTTCCTATCTACATTTGGTTTTGTTGCAGCTTGTTTCCTTGGCTATGGCTTTGTCATGGCATTTAAAGCTCAGAGGAGAGTGGCCTGGTTGGACTGTCTGCTTTGGGCCTTCAGTGTTTTACAGTTACTGCTACTGCTGCTGTCTTTGTATGCAGTGGCACATACACCGAACTACTTGAAGACCACAGGGTTAGGGTGTGCTGCCCTCTCCTTCACAATAAACACAGTATTCACTAGTAGTCTATTAGTCCTTGTGCTCCTGGCATATGTTCTTAGCCTGGATCCACCATCACATGCATTGCTGAGAAAGCCAGGAATCTGCACAGCTCTAATCCTCCTGTTCTCTGTGCTGATATCCTTGATGCTGGCAGGAATTGGTGGCCCAAGACAAAACGATAGATGTTTTATGGATCCAGTTTGTCTTCCATATGCTGTGGCTAAACTCCTACTAGTCATATTAGTCCCATATATTATTCAGGTGGCTCTCCTTGTTGCTGGCTGTGTGAGGCAATGGAAAACTAGAGGGCGTTTCCTATCTGGATCTGAGGAGGGCCCAGTTTTTGTTATGGTTTCTTTAATATTATTTGTTTGTGGGTTATTTTACAGTGTGGCCTTGATGAGAGCTGCAATGTTACAGAAAGAAAAGCCATTAAGCTCCAAAGAAAAAGCTTTTCTGAATGTATTTGAATTTGTGTTTTTCTTGGGCAGTAGCATCAGCTTGGTTTTGGTGTTGCTCCTCCACAGGCCGTGTCGAGAAACGCTCAAAGCCGTGATGAGACAAATGCAGGACTGCTGCAAGAAACCTGGACAAGCACAACCCAACCGCAACATCATAGCACCAACAATAGAGCTCTCTGATACACTGCAAGACATGGAACCATGAACTGCGGGTGTTCATTTAGACCCACCATTTGGATGACATAATTTTAATAAACTTATATTTAACAGCTTTTACATATAGATAATCTTTGAAAATTGTTTTAAGTATAATGATTCTTTGCACAAATAAAGGGAAAAGGGAATAAAGAGCTTAAACATTGAAGATAAAAATGTTACATTACCAAACTAAAGATTTTTGGAATATTTTGTAGTAATTTTATTTTATAGTTGTTAAATATATTGTAGAACTGTTGAGCTAATGATGTCCTTTCTGTAAATGTGACTTGTTTTGTTGGCAAAAACTACCAAAGAAAAGTTTGCAAGATATTTACAACTATATCCAGACAAATAGCAGTTTTGACTGACTAATTTTTATTGCTAACCTGGGCATGACTGAC
Source organism: Periophthalmus modestus (assembly GCA_019594935.1). Taxonomy (NCBI): domain Eukaryota; kingdom Metazoa; phylum Chordata; class Actinopteri; order Gobiiformes; family Gobiidae; genus Periophthalmus; species Periophthalmus modestus. The sequence continues at coordinate 12,611,151 of JAIEZT010000304.1, read as the reverse complement.
AGAAATGTGGTTGCCATTTTGTGCCAGAGGTCTTGCTAATCTGTGTCTTGACTAAGGGCATGGTATGATGACAGAACTGGTATAGAACCTTCCGATTTTAAGATGAGTCCTTTACCTACGTAAGTTACAGTTGGAGAATTTCACAGATACATACGAATACATTCATCAAATACATTCATTCATATTGTAAAAAAAAACTAAAATAAACGTGTTCAATGCTGAAGATTGTGTCTACTTTTAATGTCCTAAGTGCACACAGTTAGTCTGAAAAAACTACATTTGTGCTCACAGTCACAACCAACACAACCTGTGGACAACTAGAACTTATTCTAATAGTCAGGGATAGTACTATACCTATACCAGTTTCAAGCCAATATTTTTTATTTCCTCTAGGTGTGAGTTGGACTCTTTTTCACATAGACAAGCCACTGTACTTACAGCAGAAAATGTCTTGTCTCCAATGGAAACAAACGGAACAAACCCAGATACAGTAAATACTGGCAAATTACAATAAAAACTGCACTATGGACGTGACTGTCAATCTAGACAATGTTGTCAATACGAGAAAAAGTCATGCTCAAAACTGCCTTTCTCTTCATCGGAAAACAACATAGGCAAAGGCGCACAGGACAGATTGATGAACCTACATTGATTAACATGTGGGAGTGCACAGATATATACACTGAAGTAAAAACATGCTTCTTACTTACTGTTTGCTCTGTCGTTTTCTTTTTATGTTTCTTGTCCTTCTTCTTTTGTGCTTCATTTTTTTCACAGGCTGCGACAGGGATCACTGAGGGAACCTGCTGAAGAAAAAATAAAACTGGGTCAGACCCATGTTGTAGACTAGTTATGGTTAACTGTAACGTGGAATAGTATCCAAGTTACCTCAAGATTGTCCTTTTTTCTTTGCTTGTTTGCGTTTAGGTCAGGATTGTTGTCACAAAGTTTGTCATTTACATCTACCTTCTTTCGTTTAAGACATGAATCTGGGACAGCATCTTTCTTTTTATTCATGGCTAAAGACTGCCAAAACATGAAGAAACACGCATACATTTATCTTGGCACAATAGAACCACATGGTAAACTCATTCAACAGAGTAGTGTCAGTAACAATTCCAGCTACTTAAGATATATAAAACAAATGCATAAGCACACATATTTGCGTTTATATAATTAAACAGTTTAAGAAGGATATACATCTTACTTGGAGCTACAAATTGATCCAGCGTGTGAGCATGTAAAGCCGTACAGGCACAGAGCGCAGAGGAGACAAACATGTGTAACACCGCCGGAAGTGAGGTCAACGGCCAGCTACACAACTACTGACAAAAAAAAAACATTCAAAATGATGAATTTTTTAAGTTTGTATTTCTTCACTTTGTATAAAAACCCGCAAACAACTATTATGTCGAAGTAAAGAATAACAGTCTTCCTACTCTCTGCGGAACTTTGAAAATCGATGTAGTTTTCTCCCGGAGTGAGTTTGCAGTTGCACAGTGGCGAGTTACTTGACCTGACGGACCTGACCAAGGATGGTTTGATAATATTTGCCTCTTTACTTCAGTTCTTCTCGGGTTGTGTGGCTGTTGTTAGAAATGTCTCCGTCAGTCGGAAGAGCACTCACCTCTTTGTCGCGTGTTCCTTTGATTAAAGGAATATTCCAGTACAACGCCACGACTGTTAGGTAAGCTGTTTTAGTGTTAGGTTGGAAAATAATTTATTGAAAGTGTTCTGTGAATTAGTTAAGCTGTGTTATTAACTGTTTGGGAAAACATGTACTCTAACAACAAATATATCTCCTGTGAACCATTATCTAACTGCGGTGTATTATTATGATTATGGTTAGAATATGACACTGCGCGTCTTTTTCACGGGATACACTGTGGGATGCACTACACTACACCCACAGGGTTTTGAAGATTAGATGTAAAGTGGATGAGTCATTTCAGATGTATTTTCTGTTTCATCAGGCTGAGCAGTGTACGACCCTTAGCTTTGACGTCTCAGTTGGAAGCCGGGTCAAGGAAACCCTCAGATGAACAGACGGATGAGCCCATCAAGTTCTCGACAAGCAAGGCCAGTCACCGGACCTGGAAAGTGGACCGCTCTATGGGCAGTCAATTCAGCAGACCGTGGCGTAAAGTGTTGCCAATAAGCATATTTTTCTCAGTGTTTTTGTTCTGGTGTGTACTGAGGGGACATTCTGATGTGGATACTCATCTTGACCGACCACTTTATGAGAGTTTACCCAGCCTGCGGCCAGAGGAAGACGGAGCTGACAAAAAGACTAGCTAGCAAAACATTGACTCCATTTACAGCTATTTATGCAATTTACAATTTGTGATTAAATGCCTTTCAACAACTGAATCATCCCATTTCTATGTAGCAATAAAGAGGAGGGTAGAGTTGGAAGCCACTATGCTAAAGAAAAAAAATCATTGTAAAAGTTGCGACTTGGCCTGCGAAAAGTTGTTTTTTTTTTAAACAGCACATTCACGTTTGATAGTTTAACCTCAACCAGAACATTTCCAAGCATGTGTAGCCCATTTTTAATTTCCAAAATATTGGCTTTACATCTTTGCTGACAAATTGCAATGTTGCTCATCCCTAAAAGCCAGTTTCACCAAAGGTTGCTCCAGCTAATGCTTACCCAGTGAAAAAAAATTCCTGTATCCTATAGAGGTCAGTATCCAGCAAAACCAGAATACAAAAGCGCTCAAATAAAAAGCAATTACACTTAAAACATGATTAAACGTGATATCAGAGTGGGTGATGCCACACATTTGAGCTATATGTGCAAGCCAATAACCGTAACTGCTTCAATCTAAAATTCACAAATGGCTGGTCTGTAATTGCACTTACATTACCAGCTTTTTCAGCCCTCACTATTAAGCACTGTTACATTGCATTTTGTGCAAAGTGAACCACTCAAGAATGAGGTAGCGGAAAAGTTTATTTACAGCACAAGGAGTCCTGACACATGCAACATGATTATGGTTCAGACCAAAACTGAGTCAAACCTGAGAGGCAGTGAATTGTTCAGAATATACAGTTCATTTTCTAAGCTAGTATGAGAGAAGGGGAAAATCAAAGTACAAAACACACATGCAACTACAAACATTTAAAAATGGTACACATGCTGGTATAGGATCATGATGTACAAAAACAAAACCCCCATCCCAACCCGTTTTTCCCCAACCACCCCATTAAAAAGAAAAACAAAAACAAAAATTAAGCCCGTTCTCCTCGGATTCGCCTGGCCAGCTGGATGTCTTTGGGCATGATGGTAACCCTCTTGGCATGAATTGCACACAAGTTAGTGTCCTCAAACAAACCAACCAAATAGGCCTCACTGGCCTCCTATTGGGGAAAATGATTTTAGTAAACGCACTAATGTGCTGGACAAAGAATTTACTAGACGCAAATATACCTGTAGAGCCCCAATAGCTGCACTCTGGAAACGCAGATCAGTCTTAAAGTCTTGAGCAATTTCCCTCACAAGACGCTGGAAAGGCAGCTTCCTGATGAGCAACTCAGTGGACTTTTGGTATCGACGGATCTCACGCAGAGCAACAGTACCAGGCCTAGAGATTGGTTTATAAAAAAAAAAAAAAGTTAAAACCACCCAAACTTTTAGCCCTTGAAAGAGCACACCACACGTACCTGTATCTGTGTGGCTTCTTCACTCCACCAGTGGAGGGCGCACTCTTCCTGGCGGCCTTTGTGGCCAGCTGCTTCCTAGGCGCCTTTCCTCCAGTGGATTTACGAGCGGTCTGCTTAGTACGAGCCATGACTCAAAAGGGAGTTTCTATAATAGAACAAATATTTCCAATACAATCACAACGATCCAGTAGCAAAGACAGTAAAGCGAATTCCACCAAAAAAAAATCTCAAATAACGGCTACAGCAGCGTCACATAATGAAATGCATGTACGCATACATGGATCTAGCACAAAAAAAAAACCAAAAACGGCAGCCTTTATAGATCGGTCTACATAAACCAAGCAATGCACAAACCCGTTACCCAACTTTTGGCGGGGGGGGCGGTTTTTGACCAAACAGTTCTTGTAAGACTTTGGAATGGCATCAAATGTGGATTTCATACAAAATAAAAATGTGTGTAAAGAGCTGCCACCATTAACGCAGAAGAGGCACACACGTCTCTGTCTTAAATTAAAGCTAGCATAGACGGCTGCAAAATGGCGCCAGTGGCCATTATTCTTACACCGCTCCATAGTAGTCGGTAAAAAGACCTCAGTAGGCACATAATGCCTGAAGATAACCATGACGTTGTTTTAATACACTTCATGTCATTATAGTAAGCCTACATTCAAGGATTTTATTATGCATACCTTTGTACCTTTAGCCATCAGATATGGCGCGCACTGTTTTGTTTATGGCGAACCGCCTGTGTCTAAAATGTATTAATAAATATTCAGATAACAAGACAAAACCTTGCCACAAGTATTTCATATGTCCGTAATTTTTACTCACATTACAAAGAATTTGAGAATAATAAAACAAATACCTTGAAATTGCTTCTCGTCCTGCGGAGTACAGCGTCTGCGGTGGCGTATTGAACTACTTCCCGAAGAAGCGAAAGCTGAAACTATTTATAACCTCAGATACGAAGTCACACGGTACCGCCCCTCCATTCTCTTGATTGGTTCAGACCAGAGTCAATGACCCAACTTTGATGTAATTGGCCCAAAAAACTAAAGTAAAAAAGTGACATTAAAATGTATATCCATAAAAGTCAATTTTCTAATACATCTCTGTTTTAATCTCCTGTTTTAATTAATCAATTAGAATCTTACATCTCCACTATTTCCAAAAGCTTAAACAAAAAAGCTATTTTAACATTTGAAAGCTGCATGTCTTTAAACATTTTTGTAAAATGTCAAAGTGGAACTAACTAACTTTCTTTTCTTTATGTATACCTCCCCATGGCATTCTGTATCCTCATTCTGTGTTTTGTATTCTATTTTGTTAATTGTAATTTTGAACTTATAATGATAATAATTTTTAAAAAAGTGACATTAAATCTAATTTTAACGTTGAACTACATTATCAAAATTTAGACAATTCATGCTATGTATAGAGCTAATTAAGCCACAGATCTTTTACTCCACGAATCTTTTACTTTACACACTTTACACACAATCGCCAAGCGGAACTACTAGTGCTGGAAACTCCTCCAGTCGAACCTAATTCCAGTGGTGCAAGTGGCGAGTGGTAAGTGATATGGAGCCTTCATGGTGGCAAACAGCCTGATGTTTGGACCATAGATTATAAAGTTCGGACGGATATGTTTATAATGTGTAACCCTCTGAAGCAAAGAAAAACAACGATGTTTAGAAGGTGAAGAATATCAGGAAAATGAACGAACAAAAACGGATGGTAATAGGTAGGCCTACAGTCAAGATTCTCCAATTGTTTTCACTACTGTTTGTGTATTAATTCGAGTCGATTACATGTGATTTCCTATGATGAAAAAGTAAACTAACGTGTGGTTTTATATTGTCAAAACAGATACTGAACCGAAATCAATCAACATCACTGGAAGGCAAAGTAATCAGCAGCCCCTTTGGACTCGCAGTGACAACTCCTTCAAATTCAGCTTTCTTCAAGACAACTGTCCAGAGATTCTGAACCAAGCTTCTTCATCATCAGAGCATACAGTCAGCCAATTCAGTAGACAGGAGGACTCTACATTTGCCTTCAACTTCCAAATTAACCCAGATGAAGACATGGATACAGAGCCCTCAGATGCCACTTCTTCACACAAGCAACAGTTTACAGAGCTTGAAAAGATATCTTTTGAGCAGATAACCAACTCACCAAACACATCTGTATCAAATACATCTAAAAAGAAAAAGAAGAAAACTGGAAAAAACAAAACAGTAAATAACATCACACAAGAGCCAAAGGACACAGCTGCACAGGAACAAGAAGGTGAAAGTGAAGAGCTGGTCAGTACAGTTTATAATGAAGACTATTATATGAATGCATTTTCATATGTTAATTAATATGCTTTTTGGTTATGTTATGTAGAGTACAGAGGAGCAGTTACAACGACAACTTGACTGGTGCATTGAGCAACTAGAACTGGGAATGAAGTCCCAAAAAGCCTCTCATAAACAGAGTAAGTGCACCTTAAGTAAGTCATGAAGCCATTTTATCAAGCAATTGTTATTTGAATTCTTATATTAAAGTTACAGTATTTTGATTGTTTTTTTTTTTACATATTAGGAGTATAAGCGACAGTGGCTTAGTGGTTAGAGCAGTTGTCCCCTAACCTGAAGGTCGGAGGATTGATTCCAGCTTGGACCAAGTTCTATCATTATGTCCACCTTGCCAAGGATGAAAGTGCTGTGTGTGTGTGAGTGATTGGTGGTGGTCGGAGGGGCTGATGTGCAAATTGGCAGGCCTGCTTCTGTCACTCTTTCCAAGGGCAGCTTACGAACACTGAGTATGAAGTGAATGAGTAATAACTAGACAGTGTAGTGATTTAAAGCACATTACAAGTGTAAGGCATTGTTATAATTCTTCTTATCATAAAAATATAATAATAATGATTATTATATCATTTGATTCAAATTATCTCATGTTTAATTCAAGTTGAGATCTGTGTGTTTTATTCATGAAATTATTGACAATTGTTTATGTGATTTCACATAGTGTCTGTAATTTTAAATATTTGTTGTTTGTTTCCTCTTGAGCAGAAGAAGAGGCATCTCGGGCCTTGAAGACTTTACGCAGTTCCAAAGCTCCACTGGTCAAAAAAAGGCAGGTGATGAGTGCAATGGCTGGCGACTACAGAAAGAAAATGGAAGAGGAAAAAAACAAACAGTTTAAACTGATTCAGAATGGTGGGGTTTATATATGTATATGTATATGTATATGTATATCTATCTGTCTCTCTATCTCTCGCTCTCTCTCTGTATATATATTTATAATGTGTATATATATGTGTGTGTGTATCTTTAGAAACAGCATCAGCACAACTTCGAGCAGTGTCAGAGTTGCCAAAGAAGTCGTCTTTTCATCGAAGAGCTGGCATCAAAGCTCCAACTTCAGAAAGCAATTCTAACTCCAGCAACTCTGATGCAACAGCGTCACCTGACAAGAACTTTGTCTTTACACGGTCAACTGAGGAGTTTCGCTTTAATTTTCTGTAATAACTAAGACTTTACAGACTTTAGTCGTGTGTATTCAACTTTAGATATGTGGAAAATGACAATGGAATCGAAAGCCTATATAATAAAGGTTTTATAATGTTTATAAATATAAATGTGTTTTTTATCTGCTATGTCTAGATATTCACAGGTACCAATTAAATGTTTCCACAGAATGCGCACGCAGAGTAAGAAAATCTTTGTCACATTTTTAAGTAGGATTCATGGGGGTTTGGTCTCGTGGAGGCTCTCTCCAGCAGGAAAAGGCGGGGTCATGAGAGTACGGACATAATTGAGTGCGACACTCAAGTTTAACTTGCAGAAGTCTTAAGTACAGAAAAGAACTGTCTGTAAGTATTGAACTAATGGCATTTGCCTGGCTGACATACTGTTTCATTTGTTCTTCATAACTTTTTGTTTATCACGTCTTTATGTGGCTTTTTTGGGAAGTAACGTTACTTTTGATGATGCAGCTAAGCTAATGGAAGCTACTTATGAAAACAAGCTTTCTCACGTAATGATAGATCTTTCATGTAAACATTTTTGGTTCATTACTTATTACATACCTGTTAGCGTGGATCTACCGTGCAGCTTTTCGTGTTTTCTTCAGCCGTCAGTAGAGCGCGAGGATGTCTGAGCTCAGTGATGAGGCCAGTGAGTCGGAGCAGCTGGGAGCCAGTCTCTCTCTGTGGCTGGGGGAGTCCATGGTGCGGCCTGAGGAGCTGGATGTCCCGTTGGACCTACACACTGCTTGCTCAATTGGACAGTACGACGTAGTAGCAGAGTGTATCAAAAGGTGGGTCCAACACAAATAACGTTATTGTGCTTAAGCCATAGGCTTAGTTTACAGTCGCGATATGGTTGCCATAGCAACACGTTTAACGGCATCTATCACAACCGGTCATATAGTGTGGTTTCCATTCTGTAATATCTTAGCAAAATAGTAATGTTGTATAAAGTAGCATATGGCTTAACAGGGGATTTGTTTGTGCTTGATACTAATGATTTAGTCATTCTTCTCTTCTTCTATTGTCTTAGAGGTGAAGTGGATTTGGACAGAAAAAATGTTGGAGGGTGGACCCCATTAATGTACGCTGCTTACATTGGCCATGACAACATTGCCAATTTGCTGCTGGAGGCAGGAGTAAATGTGAATGCTACAACAGCCAAAGGACTTAGTCCCCTGATGTTGGCAGCCAGCTGTGGAAATGAAAGCATTGCATACTTTCTGCTTCAGGTACTGAGTGAATCTGCTTTGCAAATCGAAAGATTTTGATGAAATATACGCTAACTGGCATTTTATTATTATTTAATTTTATTTTAAAGCAAGGTGCAGAGTTGGAAATGAAAGACTTTCGAGGCTGGACTGCTTTGTTTCACTGTACAAGTACAGGACACCAACAGATGGTGAAGTTTCTGCTAGATAACAACGCTGATGCCAATGTCAAGTGAGTGTCATCCAGTTCAAAATGTGAGTAGAAACACAAGGGAACAAAGTGAGACCTGAATCTTTATGACTGAATCCCCAGTAGCTTCATGCATTCTCCCAACACCAGTCTTTCATAGTTAAAGTTCTCCACCTCCTTTCTCAGGGAGCCAGTTTCTGGGTTCACTCCTTTGATGGAGGCTGCAGCTTCTGGGCATGAAATTATAGTTCAGTACTTGTTAGATCATGTGAGTAAATTACTGTTTACATTCATCGTTAATACAGGTCTGCTTGATAATTAATATTTTCTTCCTTACATTTAGAAAGTTAAAGTTGACCATCGGAATGCAAAAGGAGAAACTGCTCGTGTCTTGGGTATGATGTATGGCTACACCAAGATTGTTAGTCTCATTGATTCACGTTCCAATAGGATTAAGCCAGGTATATCAAAATGTGATTCAAATACTGTAAAAAAAAAATCTGCCCATTTCCTAATTCTGATGTAAACCCCCAGGGCACTTTGAAGACCCGAGTTCATCTGAAGACTCTGATACTGCACCACCAAGACCGAGGCTGGGCAGAACTCGCAGCAAAGGTGTCAGCATTCACGATGGGCCACAAGCCATCGCCAAATTCAGAGTTGGAACCCATAAACCTTGTGGTATGTCCTGAATTTAGTCATTACTTTAGATTTGGTTTTGACAATAATTTTCTATTACTAGAAAACTCAGTGGAACCGCCAAGCTACATGGAGTTTCGTAATATTAGAGAACAAAGTGAGAGCATTCGTTACCGTGACGTGACTTCCCCTATTAATGAGTTGGATGGTCAGAGTAACAGTAGTAGAGGTAGAGTACTCTAGAGGTACTAGAGGTAGATCTTCACGTTGGAAAGAAATGCAAAGATGTTTGTAAAGTGTATCAACATAACCTTTGTGCCATTTGCAGATGAAAGTCCTTTCTTTGACAATGACATGCCCACCATGAGGAGCAGCAGCAGCAGCAGTGAGGGTCTGCCTCATGTCATGGGCCTGAAGTGGGAAGGCTCTGTTGAGAGTAACGAGGTGGGTACACACCCAGCTGAGTCTTCTCTATTGTGTGACAGCAACCAACAGTGCCCTATTTTCACTCCAGGACTCTGACCAGTGCAAAAAGAGCAGCTCCCGCCGAGTAAATAAAGGCAATCACTCTAAAGGGAAGAGTCGCCATGGAGGCAATAATTTAGCTCAAAGCAGCGGTAACCACTTGCAGTGTGGTGCTACCACGTCCTACTCTGGGCCTAAGGCAAGGCATTTTTAAATCGGTTCATCTGTATAAATTAATAAATCTGTTCTTGTCAAATCTTGACAAAACATTTTATTTGGGCAGGACTTGGCAGAATTTCTGGAGCAAATTGGCTTCTCCAAATATCTTCCATTACTTGAGGAGCAGGACATTGACCTGAGAATATTTCTCACCCTTACTGAGAATGATCTAAAAGAAATTGGCATCACGTAAGAAGTGAAATACTTTTTGATAAGTTCAATTTACTTGTGTATAATTGTGTATAATTCTACAGGAATCCGTTTCTAATTGCAGATTATTTGGTCCCAAAAGAAAGATGACCTCGGCGATTGCCAGATGGCATAGTAGTGCACGACCACCAAGTGATGCACTAGAACAAGCCTATGCTGACCAGCTTGAGGCAGAGATGCAGGAAATGGCCATTCAGTTACACAAAGTATACTCTGCCCTGCATTTTATATTGCAGTACATGATCTATCATTTATGTGAACGATATATATATATTTTTTTAATTAGCGTTGTGAGGAAGTAGAGGGCCTACAAAGCCAAGTGTCTCAGGAAAAAGAGCTACGCACAGTGATGGAGGGATGCCTAATGGAGGATAAAATGGCTTGGAGAAGAGTGCATGCTGAACTAGTGGAGAACCACAGACTGGCCCAGGATATGAATGCTACTCTGGCAAAGAGCAGAGCCTGCTGCACTGAGCTGCTTTCTTTTACTACGGGTGGCAATGAGACCGGTGATACCAAGGCAAAAGATCAAAGTAAGAGAATGATTGATATTTGATTAAATGTAAACTTTTACAGTGTATTATAAAGAATACTTGTTTTCTAGTTGGGGCATCTGTTGTAGAATTAATAAAAAAGCTTGAATCATATGAAGAAGCACTGGGTACGTACAGAATGTTTTAACTTACTTTGTTGAAGTTTTGTCCCAACTGAAGTGCTGCATTTCATTACAGCTGGAAACCTGCAAACGGTCCTTCAGAGCCTACGGCGACTGAGTGCTCCAGAAAAAGTATCTGATAGTTGGGAAAGGCCGTGATGTCTTTAAAGTGTGTTGGGCTGTCTTTGTTGTGGCCACCAATTAATGGAAACCAATTAACTGAATTTTTGTTATGTTTTAAAATGAAGGGTTCCCTGTTGGTTTTGACGAAGGGTGAAGTCTACCACCCTAAAAAGCATCTCTACTTGGACAGTCCAAACCAGGCTCATCCAGGTCAGCCAAAGCGGACAGAGCTCTCCCTGATGACAAGGCTGGCGATAGGAGCAGCTCCAGGAGAATGACAAGCAAGCAGGAGGGGTAATAGACCCCAGGCTTGTGCTTCCAGATGAAGGTGGCTGTGGATGTACTGAAAGCTGAAAGCAGAGATACCGGTCTCTGTTTAAAGTACTATACTGTGAAGTGCTCCTAAAATACTGTATAGTTGGACAATGTGAAATGTCACCTCGAGTGCATTGAAGATGGATAACATTGATACGGGCTGCTAACCTCTTATGTCAATGTATTGTACCCATTGTGGAAGTGTATTCCTTTGAAATTTTATTACAGACAATCAAAATAAATGTGATTTCATTAGAGGGTTAATTTTGGTTTGATGAAATTAAAAGCTGTTGTATGAACATACTTTGTCAGTTGAGTTCAACCCTGATAATGGGTAAAATATCAACATTTTAGATGGAGGGCAATTTTGAGGGTTTTTTTTGTTGTTGAAGAAGACCAGAGAACCTCTGGGCTCTCTGGTCTTCTTCTGATTAGCCTGGAAAAAAAGCCCGAGAGGAGCAGTGGCTACAGTTTTCACATCTGCCATCTCCTGCTAAGAAAATAAAATAAAAATCTTGCAGATGGTAGCTTTAACATTCATCACACAAGACTGATGGACTTGGGACTATTGCCACCACAGCAATGTTTCTGATAGAAGAAGCTGAAATCACCAACAATATTTTATATCTTTTGAGAAAACAGCTTTTAATTTAATTTATAACATGTTTGCTGGCTCAAAACTGCACTGCTTTGAGGCATTACTTCCCCTAATATAAACATTATCTACAGATCTTCAAATAGGTTATAAGTATTATGTACAAGCATAAATTAGGAGACATTGAAGTCCAGGAGAAGACTGTAGCTCTTCCTTTTCTTGTCCACATAGCTGTATAGAGCTTCATATAAAATCCAGGTTCATGTCGTCTTAAACCCCATTGCAACGGAGCTCTCAGACAGTGATGGTTGTAACCATCAGGTGTACTCACACAAGTGTCCACAGCCAGCAGGGCAATGGGCACTGCCTTTGAGCCAGTTCATAATGTGCTCGAGATGTCCACCGTGACTGCAGCCTTGACACCAAACGAATAGACCCTTCACAACATGGTGGCAGACAGCACATACACTGGCACACTGGTGGCATCTAGAAAACAATTATGACTTTAGCTGGCTAAAACCTTTTTTTGAACTTTTAAGTTAAACATTATCTTTTACCTGTCACAAATCCAGCCCTTGTTGCTCATAGGCCGTTTGCAGTTACTACAGTTGATGTGCAGAGTGGTAGAAGTCTGGTTCAGGCTGGTGATGGCGCTGCATGTACTTAACTTGATGACCTCATTGGACACATTCCACAGCTCAAACCGTTGCAGCAGGTCTATGTAGGACATGTACCAGTGCTCCTGCCCAACAGAAAGACCATTCCACAGGGAGGGTTCAAGATCTTCAGCTTCTACCCGCAGCTTTTCATCAAGTGCCGTGAATACTCACCTGCGTTAGTTCATCAATCTCTTTCCTAATTCTTTCTCCTAAAACAATGAGCACTGATACAGCCATCTGCACATCACCCCGCTCAGCATAAAATGTCAGCATCTCTCTCACAATGGGACAGAAGAAGCTGGCAGTCAGATGTGGGCTGTACAGTGGCTGACAGATGGAGATGAGGGAGAAAGACTCAATCGGGGTCAGACAGGTGACTTCTGCCTCATTGCCACTGACATGTGGAGAGTCAGCCTTGTCCTGCTGTAGATGCTCTGGCGCTGATGGGTGGTCCATGATCTCATGACGCAGCTGAAAGCCTTCAGGGGGTAGTGTATACTCCTCCTGCTCTGTTGTCACATTACAAATACAACAGCTGTCAGAAATAATATAATTTCAATAAAATGGTTACACTGACTGATATAAGCAGAGCACTGGGTTAGAACCTGCTTGATTATCATGCTCCATGGAATAGAGGTCATCATCGTCTAACTCAGCATCACCAAACATGTACTCTGCTTGGCCCTCACTGCCTTCGGTCTCTTCATTCTCTGTTGGGAAATAAAATAATAAGTGCCTCTGCTAACCTGTCAAAATTGTATTTTTTTTTAAATTTGAATTCCAGAGCATTCTCACCCTCATTATTACTGATGATGTGTGCATTGGTAGGGTCTAAGTGGATACTGTCCTGCCTATTTTCACCCTTGCTTCGCTCTAATGTCCTCTCGGCAGCCAGATCCTTCATACTGAAACTTAAATTACACAGCCTAGATTATTAGCGTATTAGACATATACTGTGGTTTATCATTATCAAACTGCTTCACCTGGTGCAACCAGATGTAATATTTGCTGGGTCTGAGAACATAATTCGCAGCATTGTCCAAGTGGTGGAAACCTTTAGGTGGAAATGTAGATATTATGTTATCATAATGACCAAGTACCCAGATATAGTTTTTAATTAAGGGCAGGTCAAGGACAAATATAACTGACTGACCTGAGGCCTTTTGAGATCCTGAGCCACTTTTGCATTATGATCACAGAGTTCAGCAAATGGTTTTCCACTGAGGAGATAGAGTTGTGCTGTTTTAACAAACCAGTCCATGCGGTTGCTGTCCAAGTCTGTCTCAAATACACTAAGGGCACTGGACACATGTGCAAATTGTTCTGTCAGGTCTGGCTTCTTGAAAAAGAAGATGGGGTTGCGCCGATCACCTCCAGCGTAAGGCTTCCTGCTAGAGTCACTGCTGATCAAACTCTCCTTAGCGGCAAAAGCTAGGTCACCAAACAGGCCAAAGCAAAGGCCCTCAGGGTTGGCCTTATCCACAGGGCGAGTGGCATCTTTGAACATGTGCTGGTAAAGTGTACTGTCTTTGGACCCCGAGAGGAGGATATCAGGCTCACGTTGATGACGCCAGACAATGCCAGTGGTAACGTCTTTGTGCTCTTCAAAGGTGGCAAAGGGAATGAATGGTCTGCGAATGTCCCACACATAGATGTTGTGATCCACCATCATGGAGCAAGTGGCCAAGTGAAACTTCTTCTCAGGGCGCCACTTGACTCGTGCTACTGAAGCTATAGTTTGGACACAGTAAATCTCTTTGGCTCTGTTGGTTGTCATGTCCCACACCTTCACCATCTTGTCTCTACCTCCAGTTGCTAGCCACCCTCTGAAATACAAACAAGTGGAGGCAAAATATCATTATAAATCAATACAATCCTAGCAACTGTCATTTAAAACAGTCAGTTTTTACTGACCTATCATCAGGATGCCAGTCACAACAGAACACCGGACCAGTGTGTGCAGTGAACATCCTTTCATATCGGTCAGGTCGTCTAATATCCCATAATTGGACATTGCCATTTTCAAAGGACGCCGCAAAGGTAAAATAATCTTTTATACTGAACTGGACATCTCGGACGCTTTCAGACTGACCTAAACCACAGATTGGATACATGTTATTATAGGTACCAAAGTTGTGGCACTACATTTCTTGTTTCAATCTTTACATTTTACCAGAGAAAGTGCTGACAGATTCCTTCTTGCGCAGGTCAAAGCACTTCATAAATCCATCCTGTGAGCCACTCAGCAGCATATACACCTCAGTTGGGTGGAAACAGACTTTGTTTACAGTACGCTTGTGTTCAGTAAACAGTTGGTCCTGCTTGTTTCGGGACGGTTTGCCAAGATTCCAGGTAACCACTGCACCATTGGTGGCTGCGGTTGCCAGCAGATTCTCCTCCATTTGGTGCCACATGACATCTGCACAGCTGAAATTTAAGGAGGGTTTTCGGCCAACTCTAAGATTGAGCTTCTCCACAAACTGCTCCTCCTCAAGGCTGTAGATTTTAAAGATGTTACGGCCTGCCACAACCACCTGTGTGGCATCACGGCACACACTGATGGCATTAGCAGGTGCGTCCAAGTGGCAAAACATAGTGATGCCATTAATGCCACTGCTGCTGTTGCTGCTGCTGAGGGCCGTAGTGACCCGTGACATCTTCTCCATTTTCCTTACAAAAGAGACAAAAGACAAACAAAATATTCAATAAACTCCTAAACCCTATACTAGATTTAGTGACAAACTAAATGATTTTACAAAAATCAGCCAGTAGATGGTAGTCAAAGAGAACCTAATGCCACACAATATGCATGGTGTATACAACTACAGTTTTAATTTGTCACGATTGTAATAATTCCTAAAATGACACAAACATTTTGTAATGAGATTAGTTACCTGTCATACTGACCTGTTAAATAAGTTCTAGACCAGTCAGTGACTGCAGTAGGGCGTGCATCTCGTCATGTGCAGCCATCAGAGTTGTCTTTCACCCGACACACGGTCATTTCAGCAAAACTACCTCATCTGTGTAAAATACGGGTACTTCTGATGCAGACACACACAGACACTATTCAGTTTAGTTAAAAGTGCCTCAACACGTGTCACTACACCATAGACTGTATATGTACTACACACTAAATAAACGATTTACATATCGTACCAAATGATTCAAACGCATCCATAACGCAAACCTGTATTGAAACTGTACCGAAATTTGACGTAATTCAAAGATCTGAACGTATATGAACATGGATTTGTTATGGCACAAAGTTCTGCTACGGCAAAGAACTGACGGAGCATGCATGCAGTAGTAACACACTGATATGCTAAGGCCAGCAAGTTAAAATACAATTAAATAATCGGTCCGTAATGAACCATAGGTTCCGTTATATCTCTAAAGAAGCCATATGGTTGTATCTGTTGTGGTTTATAGGCAATATAGAAGAAACGGAGAGCCAACCTTCAGAATTGTTGTTACTTTTTACAGCACCGGAAGTTCACGTAATATCGCGAGAAGGACTGGCGAAAACACACTCTACCGCCTTTCATTCAAGATTTTTTCTATTACTTTGGTTGGGTAGTTAGCGTAACGTCAGGTCTTTTTATTGGCGTGTTTTTAGAGTCTGTAGTTTTGGAAGAGTAGCTAGGCCTGACATGTGTGCCCTGTTTACCTGCGAGGATCCTGCCACATGGAGAAAGGTTCATCAGAAATACTGGGATGTAGTGCAATCCAGGATGATAGGCAAGACGGGCAAGACAGCCCCAAAGCTGCTGACTCTGGACAAATGGTAATGTTTTTAAAAGTAGTTGACTTGACTTTGTAAACTTTGCAGACTGATGGGTGTAGATTTTGTGAGGGATTGCGCAGACTTTTTAGTGAAAAGTTTTAATTATAACATTTTTCTTCTTTCTGCTGTTAGGTACCAAGAAGAGCTGCCTGCTTCAATTTCAAGTCGGTCTGAAAGACATGTCACTCACGTGGAGCTGGTGAAACTAATGGAGTGGAAACTTACTGTAAGTTTGTTTGGACACAACACTTTGGTAAAGCTGCCTTTTTCACACCCTACATTCTGTCTCAGAGAGGCAAGTTCAGGCCTCGGCTGCAGCAACTGGTGGAATCCAACAGTGCAGACACAGTGGAGAAATGTTCGAGAAAGGCCTTCAGCCTCCTACCAGATGTTCAGGCAGCCATCACTGAGCTCAGTGCTCTGAAAGGTGTCGGCCCTGCCACAGCGTCAGGTCCGCATCCTTCTGCTCTGTAATGTGCATGTGCTTTAAACACCCCAAAGAGCACTCCTCATGTATTGTCTTAGAATATAGTCTGCTTTTGTGCCATCTGACTCTTGGATTGTTGCAGCCATATTGGCAGCTGGAGCCCCAGAGCAGGCGGCCTTCATGTCAGATGAGGCCATGGAGAGCATCCCGGGAATAATGCCTATCCAGTACACTGCCAAACACTATATCCTTTACTTGACGAAGATGCTTGAGCAAACGGAAAAATTAAACAGATGTAAGCACAGAGAGGTTTTTGGGTTTTTTTTTTTTTTTTTTTTTTTTATCACTGTGGTCACTGAGCATGTAACTTTCCCTCTCCTCAGTGGACCACCTGCAGGACTGGACTCCTCAGAGGCTGGAGCAGTGTCTGTGGGCCTTTAGCATTGCCACAAAGCAGCAGCTCCCTCTTTTACAGAACATTTCTGTAAGCAACAAAAGAAACTCTGAATGTGAGGAGAAACCACAAAAGAAGCTGAAAGTAAAATAAAATCTTGTACGTTCCAATATTTTGTTCAAATAAATATTTTAAGAAGAACATTGGTTCACACAAAAGCAGTGGGATGTTGCCACAGTATTCTTTATTTATATTGTTTTAAATTAAAGCAAAGTACAACGAACGGTACAAAATAAAACAATATATATATATATATATATATTTGTACATATTTACAATATAAAATTGTTCTGTTCAGAACTTTTAAAAAGTACAATAGAGTGAATCATTAATGAGGACTTTGATATATATATATATGTATATATATATACATTATCCATATGTAAATTTAGCTTTCCTTTAGATTCATGATCAGGAGAAAAATAGCTTCATCTGCCTTTTCTTTGTGTAAACGCTGTTGGCACAACCTCCGGTCTGTGAGAGGCTGGACCTATAGCTTGGCACCTGTTTCACTGATAAAAGTGAGCAGCTCATGAGGACGACCGCAGCAGCACAGATATCTGAATCAGATCTTAAACAAATCTCCACTTCACTGCAGACAAATGGAAACTCCATATTACCCATAGCAGTTTAGACAGTGTAAGTACTGACATAAACTCATCAGTGCTTGTCAGTCATATTAATGTGACTAATAATTTCATATTTCCCGCCAAAGTAATTTGACCTTGTCTAAGGTCATTTTGGCACTTTGAACTACAGCTTTATTAGCAGGGAACCTACAATATTATTATCTGGCTGAATTCCTTGCCCAGTTGGGTCATGAGGGTCACTCTTACCCGTGCTCTTACCTCAGAAATTAAACTGAGGAGAGCGACTGTAGTTGAAATGAACTTAAGATATTTTGCAGTGTGACTTTAATTTGTTTTCATTTTTTCTTGTTAATTACTGTATATCGTGCATGCAGCAAACAGCAAAGCAGCCTTCCTACACTGTGCGCAGTCCAAGGCATTGGGCATAACAGTACTATGAATTAGCATAGGGGAGGTATACTAATTAGGTCTGCAGGATGTCTATGGCAGTCAAGATTATGGCACATATGAGTATATCAAGTAAAACATGTCTTATGGGAATCACAATAGACCCATAGGCATTTGCTCTGATCTTCAAAAGCCAAAGTCAGAAGAAAAAAAATGACAGCAATTAAATCATAATCATGCAGACTGTCAGAAGTTTATCAAAGTACAATGTTGTGTTTACAGTTTTCCTTAAAGTTCTTGTTAGTGATGTGCACCTGACGGGCGTCTACAGCTGAGTCAGTTCTGCTACAATCACCAGTATAGTAACTAGAGTTTAATCCAGGCTTCACTTTTTACTTGGTGACCAGTTAATAATAGTATCAACTTGTTCAGAGGAATGCTTATCCTGTTTGGTTTCTGTCTTCAATGGGGGCGGATCTTAACAGCTAAAGTGATGTTCAAAGACACAGCCTTTTTTACTAGCCCTTTTTACATCCTATAAAACTAGAGTTAAAGAGGCACATTAACCTCTTCTCTGGTGCTGCCTTCATCTTCATTGTATGCATTATTCATCGTGTAACTCTGCTATCACAAGCAATAATATGCCCTAGTATATGTCATTTTCCATCAAAGATTCATTACCTGTGAATACTTATCATTCTTGTCTTATTATGTGAAAATGGCTTATTCTGGTGTTTTTATACTAAGCAAGACACTAACAACATATCTCTGGACACTTTGATTCAGAAGCGAATGCTCTGAACTGTATTTATGACTCATTGTCAGAATTGGCAATTCTATAACTCTTGGCACCAGGATCCAGTGGACAGTCAAATTAACTATTGATTCAATAACTGTAAAAATATAAAGCATGTAAATCTAATTGCTCTCTTCTCCTTTGTAGAGTTCATATATTATAATAAGGAACTGGGGATAGAGTTGAGGACTTGGCACTTGGCAAATATAGCTGCATCTTATATTAGTGGTAAATGAATAAGCAGTAAAAATGAGGTTCGCTACATGAAAATATCTCGCACAGTTTATCCTTTTCACATGAAAACAATGAGTGTTTGGCTAAGGTTGCCAAACACTCAAACCAAAAATCCTTGTATGATAAGTTCTTTCTATGGCTTATTCTGTTAAACAGTAAACAAACCAAATGGGTTGTCCAGTTTGGCCTCAGGGACTATTTTCAGAAGAACAATCATGGCATCATTTTTTTCTGCACCATTTGAAACATAGGTTTTCCAATGAATGAGGGAAATACAAATAATAAATATACTCTTAGTTATTAACATACAATATACACATCCACATCAAACCAAAAGAACAACTTAGAACACTGTTTTTCTTATAGATACATTCCTTTACAAAAGTATACAGTCCCTAAGAATGAGGTAAAGACTGGGTCTAACCAAGACTCCAATACTTCTGAGAGAAGGTCAAAAGTCAGGCGATGACAGAGCCCCAGTCAAGTCCATCACAACGGCAGAAGCTAGTATTTGGACTGTGATTTTGATGTTTAAAAACTTTTTACTTTGCCTGTTTTAAGGACATCTCTGTCCTCCACGGAGCATCACATGGCATATTTTATGTGCCTTTGCAAATATATAGGATTCAAAAACTTGCTGCTGGAGTAATCACTATCCAGAATTTCAGCTTTATTTTTTATTTATTTTTTAATATCTATTTCTGTTGAGTCAAATATGCTGTAGCACAGTGTAAGTTCAATGTAAAAATAATACCAAAAAAAAGTCTTCAAATATATGGATAGTTATACTAGATTTCTTCCCTATATTGGGAAATGAGGTGTCAGATCAACTTTTGCACATGTCTTCAAATTAAAGCACCTATAACAGTGAACCCTTTGAATAAGGCAGGTATCGTTTTTCTGTTTGCTACTAATTACTGCTACTTTAATATTTGCTATATTGCCTCCTATTGGAAACAAATGGTCTTTAGCGGTTGTGCTAAACTCATTTTTCATACAAGGGTAAAACTGATTTAGGGTCAATTCTTTTAAATGTTGGAGTTTTCCTTCTAACTTTTTCTAAGATAACAAAATATGAGATGTAAAGAGCACAGTACTTAAATGCTCACTTAAAGCTGGTGATGTGAGTGAAACGTATAAAACATACACAGAAGGCTCCTCAAAGAGTATTTGAGGATTGTGACCTGTACTTGTTGCTACTGATACACCCTCTTTAATAAAAGAGACATATTTCTTTGATTTGCAAAGTACTGTAAAAAGGATTTTTGTCAGACAGATTCTGGAATGTGATGTTACTCTCTAGGGGGACAGGAGCCAGTAATTCCTGTTATTTATGATTTTAAAAATATCCAAAAAGTAAAACACTGTAGAACCTGATCATGTAGCACTAACAATGTGCATTTTAGTTTTTTTGTTGCCTGCCCACAACTTACTTACTCACTACAGACCTATAGAATGTTGTGATGTCATCTGAAACCCCGCATATAGGAGGGCTAAGCAGAAGTCTGTATGTTGAGGGGATAGGCCTTCATCAGGGGGGCGGAGGGATCTGAACGCCCAAAAGCTCGTAAGCGAAGATATTCCAGAAGATGGCAAACAGGAGAAAGGTGATGAAGGAGAAGATGATGACCCACCACGAGCACTGCTTCTGAAGGCTCTCCTCGTAGCTGCGCAGGATGAGCAGGCCCATGCTGATGCCCACTACAGCCCCCGACAGGTGTGCCATGAAGCTGGGCTGGGGTCCAGATGAAGGAAGGGGTGGGGAGAAGCGGAGCCAAACGGCACGCCCCACCTCAGAGCTCACTGTGGGACAGAGAAGTACACTTAAAGTAGAGGACACGAGCAACACCACTATGCCAATATTAGCAACATGCCAAAAATATGATAATTAAAGAACACATTATGATTGATTTGGTTATTTTAGTATTAAATTATAATATACATTGATAATTATTTTATATTTTGTTCAATGCAAACTACAAAACTGATTGAAAGTAGGTTGGTATGTGACATTTTTAAACCCTACATGTAACTGAAGTCAGATAAAAAAAAAGACAAAAAATCTCAAGTAAGTATAGCACAGTTTCTGAACATTCAAGCTTTAAATTTAGGACTATGCAGGGTTACTGAAACATCCATGAATCAACTGAAATACAACTCTAAGTAAAGTAATGATGAGGGAACACCAATATGACATTGTTAAAAGTTCATAAAAGTTGATTTTGCACATATATCTTGTCGAGTAACTTTTTAAAGTTTTTGAGACTTTCAAAACACAAATCCAACAGTCTTTTGCAGTTCACTAGCATTTACATTTAGCTTTTTCAGCTATTGGAGTAATTCTACAGACAGTGCGAAAGGACAAGATTGACCTAGGTCCTATTCCAAACGGAGTCATGTGATTTCAAAAACTTCTCAATATTTGATGCAGACATGTTAATTTTTCAAATTCTGGGCTGTGGTCCAATAAAATGGTGCACTCTCGACTTTGTGGCAATAGTTTGGGGAAGGAACAGAGTGTCCATGAATAAATTATTTACTCAAGTCGGTGCTGAAGAAATTGAGTGGCCTGAAGTCTCACCTTTGCAGATAAATCTCACTTGTTTTTTTCCCCACAGGGCTGCAGAGGCTTTCAGTGGCAGTCTACAAATAAATGTCTATATAGTTTGAAAGTTGCACTGCACGTATATGGCCATGTAAGGAGAGAGTGAATACTTTTGGTCGTGTGGTATATGTCAGACTTTAGATACAAATTTATAAACAAAATGAACAGATTTGCTGATCCAAAGTTGACCTTTCGACAAAGCTTTGTAAGCCATGTTTCTCTAATATGACTTTCTAAATACCAGCAGATGAAGCACATAAAACCGTTAAGAGAATATGCACATCACAGTTTAATGGTCCATTATGTAACTTTTCTGGAGGAGGGTCCACCCCCTGCTTCTCTTCATAAGATGTTGTTACTTTGCCTGGAAGTTTCCAAAGTATGGCATTGACTTATCTATCTCCATAGAGACAAGCAGGTGACTCCTCCAGGGCAAGTTACAGGTCAGATCTATGGAGATGCGAGGTCCCCCACTGTAAGAGCTCTTCTATATCAGACTATTCCTATGTCTGATGACTGACCATAAAACCAGTGCAAACTCTGCCCCCGCACTGACATCAACAATGTGTCATCTTTTATTTTGAAACTCGGCCACTTGTGTTTGTGAGAGGCAGACAGAGCTTTTCACATTCCAACAGAGACGACGGGCTCCAGTCGCAGTTTGGGGGCGGCAGTCTCAAGACAGATGGAGGGACATATTGCTCACAAATGAAAGTCAGAGCATTGGCTTTTGCATGGAGAAAAGGACATTCCAAACCAAGCAACATGTCCAGTATAGCGCATGAGGACTAGGGTTGTCAAAAGTATTTAGTAGTGATTAGCCGTGATTAAAATGATTTAAATTCAAAAGATTAATCTGGATTTGAGTAGTTTTGAATTGGTTGGACTTAATTGCTTATAAGGCATATCATTTTAAACTCATTGCACAACATTTCAAATGGATCCAATTAATTTAGCTGGACAGAAGAAAATGAATCTGCCAACGGGGTAATTGCGATTTTATTTTTTGTAACATCAGTAAATAATTTGGCTTGAAAAAAATAAGTAATTTATTGAAACAAGTTGGAAACATCTTCACTAAATGAATATAGGTCTATCAAGTAAATAAATCTTAGTAAAAAAATTGTTAATATCTTGAATTAAGTAATAATGAAGTTTTTTTCACAAATCTAGATATTCCCTTTTTAACTTAAGAGGCTTAAGAGGCTTTGACAAGTGTAATGAAATATGACGATGCATTGTAATAATTTGCATTGAACTTACTGCAGACCAAAGCCAGGATCATGCGGAGCAACTTGTACGGACAGCGCATTCCGGCCCAGTTCTGCAACACATAGCAAAAATGTTCTATCAGTGCGAAATATCACCAGGGATGCACAAGCCTTATATGAGCAGTCACACAAGTATTTACACTGGAGGAGGACATGGGATTATTGTATGGATAGAAGTGAGAGGGGCTTATAAGGCAATCTGATATCAGGAAAAACTGTAAATGTCCACTATGCCCATTAAAACGTTTTGTTGACTTGCAATGAGGCAAAGACAAAAATCGGCATACACTTAACTATAGAGCTAAAGATGGTCTAATGTAATACTAAACTAGGCTGACCAAAATGTACTTTATTTGAAACACTGTTGAAATAAGACAATATGTTATTTACTTTGGACAGTTATGCTCAAAAAGAATTGATTTCTTTTCCACTTCAGATGTTCATTTCAGATTATACATTTAACTTTAACATAATACTGAACACTGAATACTGATTATATTCTATGCAAAATGTCAAAATGTTCAAATGTTTCTACTCTATCCTTGTTTTAGTATTGACGTTGATTATTCACTATATTTACCATAGTATAAAGGGACACTACATAGTGAAAGTTTCAATGTAGTAAAAATAGACACAGCTCATTAAGACTAATTGCACAAATCATATCCATCTTCAGATCTCCAGCTGTGATAATATCCCCCATTGTTTCTCTGTTCTGTCGAGCAATGATTGATGAAATAAAGTTTGTGTAAGTCCGTATGCTCGAAAATGAAGAGCGCCGTCACTGTGCTGCTGAGGTAAGCTACAGAATACCACTGAGCTGCTACTGATGCCGCTTTCTGATGGGAGGCAATTTGCTTTGACATGCCTCGGCGGGAGAGCAGAGATATGGTATGCATCTATAGAAGATGTCCATTCCATTTTGTCTGCTGGAAATCTTATTATCAGGCTGCTGACACTGAGAAGGTATGGGGTGCAGAGGCTTACAGAAGTGCTTGCATTTCAGATATATAACATAAGGAGTGTGATGTTTGGAGATGTGTTCCTCTGACACTTTCCCGCAGTATTTTGCTTCACATTAAAACGGCTCTGATTAATCCTGATGTCAAAGGTAAAGTTACTGAAAACGCCAGCTCTTCCCTTTAAAACATAAAACAAAGTTATCAAAGTGGGACGTGCCTTCGAGGATTTCCCTTGCAGACATCAAACAGTGCATTCTGTCTGTTAGCTGCTGTGTGTGTGGTAGTAACAGTTATAGTCTGTGAGTCTCAGCTCTCGGGCTCATCAGCGCCCCTGTCTCATGCTGGCCTGTCCACTGCCTGCACTGAACTGAGGAAGAGGGTTAGTTAAAGTGATTTGCCATATCTAACACCACCGAGGGGAATGTGCCGTCTGCTCATGTGACACAACAATATGCAACCAGGGAAGAGCTCGTCCTCAATACAATTGTTTACAGTAATTATTAAAATATGGGGATTCCAAAAAGTAGCTCCAAGATATTAAAAACAAAAAGTATGATAACCCAAGTCAAAAATAGGTTACACATATTCTAAATCTATGTATCTTAATTATTTACATTGCTGTCAGGCACATCTTGTATCATCTAAAGTAGCTCATTATTTAGTTTCATAATGTGACAAACATGGAGATATGGTATAAACAAATGGTGTCAGCTTGTCAACACTAAATTAATAACAGAATAATAGTCTAATAATAAATTTAGTATTTCCACAGCTGGATACAACAGCTGCTTAATCTGAAATTGGATGTAAATTTAATTGATTTGACAAACTGAATATCAGCAACTGAAACAAGACTAAAATGCAGGATTAGGTTGGCTACTGAGCTAGTGGTCACATACATGTATGACAGACAAAGATACACTAACAGGTAGGGACATTGAGGGAGAATACCAGCTTTTTTTTTCTAGTTAGCTACTTTTGGTGGCCACTAAAATGCAGTGCAAGCAAAGTGTACTATATTTTACCCATAATGAACAATAATAAAATAAAACTGCATTGCAATGGTTCATTAATGTAAAACTTTGAGATCCTCTCAAGAGTACAGAATGTCCGGTCATTATAGCTAGGGTTTCAGAAGGGGACTATAAGCTTGTAAATACATGAAGCTTCAGTGTCCCTGCTCTACTGAGATCCTCAATTTTGCTGACACTTGACTAAGATCTCACACGGGCCATAAAATATTTCACAGCCGACCAATAAAAATCTTTGTCACGTTAATATGACAGGTCTGTAACAGGAGGTTAGCTATCTGTCTCCTCACTCGATGTCTCAAAGTGACATTTCGACTGCACTGAATGGCTTTTTGTGAACAATGTAGGCGACGATTATGATTGCCGTTACCATGACGACGTTGGCAAGGTGGGCTGAGCAGAGTGCATAGACCCCCCCGGAGCCCCCCACCACGGGAGCGCGCATGTCGGTGATGGACACCGTCAGCGAGCCTGCAAAGACACAGAGAAAAAAAGATTAGACAGAAATGCATGGGGAATATAGATAGTGTTTAGTGTGGCCGTTTTCGAGGCAAGCAAAACAGAGCTTCGTCATCCCCAGTCACCTTGCTTACGGCTAAATATGAGAGCAACTATATGCTTTATCAGCTGACCTTCACATACCCTTTTATTGTCTTAAAATGCCAAACAGGCTGCCAAAATATTCCAAAAGGCGGATATAGGCAGAATACAGTTTTCCTGCAGGAAGCTGGCATTTAAAAGGGGGAAATCAAAAGCAGCAGGTGGATCTTGCTGAACAGGATAATTTGCCGAAGCTGCCTCGTGTTATATTCATGAGACAGTCTAATCTGGGATATGTGGACATGGAGGGGAGCCAAAGATGCAGCCAAATGTTGTTTTAATAGAAAAGTGCAGCGGTGTCTCATGGCTGGAGAGATATAAGGCGGAGAATCATAAAGAAATAATGGAGCATGAGGCCAGACAGGGTTGTAATAGGCCAGTGCACTTTCATTGGGGTAGACAACACAAACTAATCATATCTTCTGCACACATTGCGAGATAGGGGCAATTTTCTCTGTTAGCAGTGTGTATAAAGAGCGATTAGGAAGCCATTACTCCCCACTAATCACAAGGGGGCAGTAGAAAACCTACAAATTTACATACTAATTATTATGATGCCTTGGAGGTGGTCTAGTTACAGTAATAATGACATGCTGATTAATTGCATTTGCAAACTCAACCCTCTTTAATATCAATTTGGGGCAGCACTGGCTTAGTGGTTAGAACACTCATCCAAAACGTTGGAGGATTGATTCTCGCTCGTGCCAGTGCATTGTGTCTATAAGCAAGACACTTTACCCACCTTGCTTAGTATGACTGTGGTGTGAGCAGTGAGTGATAGGTGGTCGTAGGAACAGGTTAGCATCCTTGCTTCTGTCAGTTTATCACCAGGACATTATATGGTAAGGTTATGACAAGAACCACAACACAGGTGTAATCCAAGGCTGTTATAGTATAGTTATTTAGTTAGTCCACTCCAACTAACTGAGCAAATTCATTACATAATACCTTCTTTACTATTATAAACTTTTACCTCTTGCTGGTTCACCATGCACTCTTCATTCGTTCAAATTGTCTCTAATTTGTTACTCACCAAGAAATATGGCAACTGTAGCTATGATTAGTTAGTTTCAAATTACTTTCATGATTAGGACCCTGATACCACACTAAAAATGTGCATAATGACAATATTCATCTAACCCGTCCCACAACTCCATAAAACATTGCAGATATAGCATGCTATGATGTCATCTAAAACCATCATTTAATGTGACTGTCAGTAGTCATAATGTTATCTTTTGCTGGGATATGACCATATGCACAGTACCATTTAAATCCTTATAAATCAACAGACATCGAAAGTGAGAACTCCCCAATGGCCTGCTGTGGTGCTAAGCAAACGTGTCATTCTTGATGCATTGCTACACCTTGATCACGTGAAGACGTTACTCTGACAGAATTCTAAACAGACAACGTCCTCGTCCGCTACTGTCAGCTCCCTCTAATTATGCAAATGAGCTGATAAGAAACACGCTAGATAAAACTAAATAATCTGCTTTTGAATCACAGCTTTAGTTTTGCCACAGTTGTGATCTGGTATCTATAATGCATGTAGTAACATTCATATTCCTCTGTGCGCACACCGGGTATAAACATGGCCCCTAAAGAACGCCTTGTCAGCCCACGATGGCAGCAATGATTATGGAGAGACAGATGGTAATCAAGAGCGCCTTCCCGAGTCATTCATCTCATCACACTGACACCTTAGACACTTCCCAACCTGGATTTATGGACAATTTGAAGGTTGGACCTCAGCTCAAGTTATGACAAGATTCACTACACCACAATATTTCTAGACATACACAAAGTTGCAATTATACAGCTTGGTATCTGATTTGTAAAAAATAAAAAACACAGAGCAAGTGCAGCTGTCTCCCCTCTTGAGTTTGTCTTGTGTCGAGATTTACAACATGCCGGAGATAAATTTATGGCTTTTATGTAGCGGAGAAGTGGAATGCCTTTTGATGAAATATTGATGGAATAATCAGAAGCTGTCTGGAGTTGTAACGATGTTTGGGTTATTGTATATAGGATGAATGTAATTAATGTTTAATGTGGAAAGTGGAAAAAACAAATGTGTGGAAATAAGAATTTAAGACAAACCTAGCCTATGTCAAGACTGATCAATTGAGTTAAAGCTATACATGTCATAATATACATTAAAAACACACAAAATGTGTCAAGAAATGAACAACTGAGACTACTGTGTTTAATAAACTTGATATCATATCTACTAACATAGTCAATGACAAGGAATTGCAATTGGTTTTACAATCAATTGTCTGCTTTCAATGACTGCAAAACACATCTTTACATATAAATGTGGACAGTCAAGCATAATTCCTAATCATAATATTCATGAAAACATTCATTTTAGTTACACCGGTATATGAATATTACAACACAAAATTGGGATGTAGACCCAGCCTTGGGTATATTTACACTTCATTCACTAGTATTTTGTTACCATTTAAAGCACTTCATTTCATCAGAGATACAATTGTATGTTGTGACATTTAAAGTGACTATTATTTCAGTGATTCTATTTAAATCTCTTTCCATCTAAAAGCCACTGGTTTGGGATGTGACATTGCCATCTGTGTGTGAAGAAGAGGAGAAAGCCTGGAGGAAGAGGTTTGCTCCATGGGAGGGTCTGAGGGGCGGTTACAGTGCATATCAAACAGGGCTGTCATGTGGCTTCTTCTGCTTTGGGGAATTTAACATTTAGGATTTTTGCACTCAGCAGCAGCTCAAGATGAGTATAAGTATTAAGTATTTGCATTACCGTATACACTTTCAAACAGAACATTGTTTATTGTTGCCATTCTGGAGTTGGGAAATATTTTTTTTAGCTTGCAAAATTCCCAAATGTACAGCAAAAATCTTTGTAAATTATGGGTCAGGCCAGTTGTATAATCTTGGGGCTCAAACCAAACTTTTTTACACTAGAGCCCTCACTACAGGCATCCCTTAAGCTATGGGTCACTCTTTGTATTACAAGCCCCTGTTGGGATAACTTGCAAAACAAGGAGAAGCTAATCTGATGTGAGACTGTGCCTGTGGCTCTTTAGATAGAGTCAAAGCTGCAATAGGAAATGCTACAATGAAGCTCAATCAAATCCTTGTGAAATATAAAGAATCACGCCACTGGCTGAACACAGATCTGGCATCAGATAATGACAACTTTTGGTACATTTTTTGGTATGAAAAAAACAAAAAACAAAACAGAATTACCAGAATGTGATCTATAATTGTCTATCTCTGTATGATATAGATGCATATCATGAATATCATACATGTATGATATACCCATGCATCACTGTGAGGGTTCCAGGTCACTAAGAATTTGTTACACCTGATAGAATAGATATATATACAAAATAAAAAATAAATGAGTTAGTATAAATGCGAGATGAAAGTGACCAGATGATGAAATTTGTAAGCATCGTCTGTGTAACCTGTCAGTCATCCATGCAATGAAGAAAGGTTATTTCATCAACTGGGCAAAAGTTTTGGAGTTAAGATGTTTTGCCACACATCCAAGGGGCTTCATCATTTCATTTGCTATGTTTTGTAGGAAAACATTTAATTAAAGCTTGAATTAAAAATCCTCAGTTACCAGTGTAAATACATGCTCTGTACCCTCATGTGATTGCTATTGTTTGATTTGTAAAGAGAGTGAAAGAAGTACTTTCCTTACAGTACAATAACATGATTAAAAACCCCAGCAGACTCATTCTGAATGAATGAAGAGGACCACAGCAGGGATATTAACATGCACTGAGCTGCGTTTGTTGCCTCTCCGGACAATAAATGACTGAGGAGGGACAGTTAAAGGACAACAGTAGCTAATCATTCAGGTGGTTCAGTCGGAATTGTAGGGGAGTGTTTTTGGAAATGCACCAGTGCATATTCTAGGTTGCATTCATATTCTACAATTTGCCTATGTCAAAATTTTAGTCGGAGGCAGTGGCCTAAAACAAAAAAACAACAACTTATCATCCACAAATGTTGAATCTTATTATTTGCTGGGGATTTACTTCACAAACTAGCTATATTTTGTCCTTTCAACTGACAATTATGATGTCTTTGGGTTTGAATAATGACATTTTCTGAAGCGTTGTCCAAACAAAATTTCACTTCTATTTATTTATAATGACAGTGAAGACATTGAACTTTGTGCCAGTTTTTGTTTCATGAGATTAGGCCCAGTAATTACAGAGAGACTGACCATAAACAAGATCGACAAATCTGCAGTCTGACAGATAAACAGCAACTTCTACTATATAATTCTAAGCTGCCTTCCAGCTCAATTTCAAAACAACAGGCATGAACACAAACTATAGATATGTTCTGTTGTCTAAATGCAAGGACACAATGGGACCATATTCTATCCACATGCTTGAGACTGTTCTTGTATGCACTCCATTATGTCCCTCCAGAGATGTGCTGCAGTCAGCAATCCCATGGCTAATAAACTGGGGAATGCCTGATCAGATTTATTTACCGAGCTCAAATTATAGGAGCTGCAGGCTAATTGAAGAAGTAAAGGAGATGGTATGAGTTGACACAGTGATTCTGCAGTATGTGACTGACAAGGCAAGATGGGAAAATGTTTTAAACTATATACAAGTTAGGACAGTGCAAGCAATCAAACAGTCCAATTGTTTAAACAATGATCAGCTGCTTTGGCCAATTTAATTGAGAGCCACAGCCAATCCTCTGTCAGTAAAAGCATGTGGTTTGGATCAGACTTCAGACTTTATAGGAATAAAAACAAATTAAATGTCTGTATTGTTTATAATCGAGATATTAATATTGAAACACTAGTATTTATTTTTAATAAGAAATAAAGTAAAACTGAACAATATAATTAATCACACAATTAGCAATAGTGATAAATTGTTTGTCATATCCCCCAACAAAGTGGCCATTTCTTATTTTATTATGACCACTATTACAATTCAAACATTGATAATCGTGGGCATATTATCTAACCTTTAATTATGATTTTATTCACATAGAAATGCTGGGATTTCGAAGAAACTAAATACAAAAGGATTTTTTTTTTGGTGGCCAACAGGAGAATTGAACCATGTTTACTTCTAAGATTAACCATATCCAATTTGCGATTCTGACCCATAAATTACTGGTATTACGCAAATATGTGCAGAAGCATTCATCTTATTATGAGCTTGAGAAACTACATTAGTACATGATTTTTGCAATACCCGTCTGCTTGGATGGAAATGTTTCACTCAGCTTGGATGTGGACACTTTAACCGATGGGAATGGGATAACATTGCCCTATATTTCAATAAACCAGCATCTGGCAAGTAATTCAATGACCAAATTATATTTTAAGTTGAGTTGTGGAGCATATGCAGCAGAGAAAACTCATTTAGAGTTGGTGTACGAGTGGGCACTCTCTGCTAAAGTGAGAAAGTGTCAGGCTAACTTTACTGCAGTTACAACATCGATAAATTACCCCTGCAAAACATGGACAAGCAAAAGGGATCAAAAAGGATCATGTAGAAGTAAACCTGTTAGAGAATAGAATTGTGTGTTTGTTTCATCTTCAGTGTCACACAGAGCAGAGGAATTCTAACTGTCAGTACTGTCAGAACACCACACACCTCCACCGTCTCTGAGCTCATCATTAGACGAAGTACTTCAAGGAACCCCAGAGACGGGAGCAGCACACGCTTCTGTCGACAAATACCAAACAACATCACAGCGCGTTTACTACATGTAGGTCGAGACATTCAAATCAGTTCCTTTGTTCACTGAAAACTCTTCTTTTTACTGTACAAATTGAATCTACTCAGGTGTCAGTCATTGCATTTTCTCTTAATTGTTCTTGTTCTTAAAAATGTCAATTTAGGCAGTTTCAAAAAAATATCCCCAATCAATCCAAAATGTCATTTTGTAAATATAATACAATTAGTCTGGTTTAAAGGTACACTAGGTAACGTTTCTTGTGGAGGGTCTGTCATCTGATTGAAGATATTATTGCTTTGCCTGGAAAGTACCACAGTTTATTAAACATATTTATCTAGCATGTATTCCATTCCATTGTTTTATATTGCACAAAAGCCTTGAAAAAGTTGCTGTTTTACCCGAGTCACCTCTCCACAGATCTGACCTGCAACTTAACCTGGTGACATTGCCTGTTTGTCTCCATAATTATAGATAAGTGTAATGATATTGGTGAACATATCAGGTAAAGCAATAAAGCATGTCGTGTAACCTCAACTAGAAAACTTACATAGTGCTACTTTTATGTCACAGTGAAAAAAAAAAAAGTATTATTAAGGTCTATTATTATTCAGTTAAGATACTAGCTTTAGAATTTGAAAGTGCTGTGAGTAAACACAGGAGATCCAAGTTCACACACCTTAACCTTGGGTCATGAAAGAGGCCCTGACTTTAAATGAAGTCCGCCCTGTCTGCACTTGGCGCGAAGGGACAAATATTGTGAAATTTATGTAGCTCAGGAGCGCAAGGGGCATTGCAAAAATCAATAGTCTTCACTAGTCACATCCCAAGTGCAGCAGAGTGGAGCAGCCCACAGCACCGAGCTTCAACTGTACTGTATAATCTTATCTGATCCAGCAAGTGCACAGGCAAAATGAGCCTAAAATGAGAGAGACAAAAGAGACAAAATGCTGAAATTACGAGACTGCGCAAGAGTTTGTCCTGAATGTTCTGGTTTGTACCCTTAACAAAGCTGTAATACAAAATAGTTCATTCTCATCACGACTTGGGAGCTTATCACTCACGACTGCTTTTCCAGCCACAGAAATAATGGCTGACCTTGGGTTGAAATGACTCAAATTCTTCCAACATCCAGATGAAAAAGGCCATGAAATCACTTCCCCATTCTTAAGATTTGGTACAAGGTGTTCTTCTTCAACGAGGAAAAAAAAAACTTCAAACCACCCACCAAAGGAAATAAAATATACTGCTATCAAATTCCTACAAAAGTCTGGATACCTACAATACCCATAATGTGCCGCACCTGCCTCCAAAAACTTCTGAAAGGCTGTATTATAGGAAAATATCCTATTACAGTGGGTTCATAAATAACTGGATCCTGTGCGATATTTAAGTTATAAGTTATAAGTTTTCAACTTATAATTTTGATTTGAATGTTACTAAAAGGCATTACTATTTAAAATTATGTTGGAAAAATGCATTCTTGGTGAGTGGGGTCACCTTTCTACAGATTTGACCTGTAACTTGGTTTCCATGGAGATAGGT
The DNA here is from genome assembly GCA_019594935.1 of Periophthalmus modestus. Lineage (NCBI taxonomy): Eukaryota > Metazoa > Chordata > Actinopteri > Gobiiformes > Gobiidae > Periophthalmus > Periophthalmus modestus. The sequence goes on along the minus strand of JAIEZT010000304.1, from coordinate 12,578,277 downwards.
CTAATGTCATGCTGTGGAACATTCCAGGGTAAAGCAATACCATCTCCATAGAGACAAGCAAGTAGCGGACCCCTCATCAGACAAATTAGATATTGCATGTTTAAGTATGCATAAATAATGTTTTGGATTCAAATTCAGATACAGTGAAATTGTGCATTATTGTTCTTATTTACCTCCGAATAAAGGACTATTTTGAATGTATTTGTGTACACAGTTGCTCATAAACAAAATTAACTTTGAACACAGTGCTTAATGCTATGTTCATAATTATGTGAAATATCAGCCCTTTTGAGTTTCTATACCCATAATACATTGTTTCTCCCCTCACAGAGCCTCTATGAGGCCACATTACAGACTGAATACTGATGATGTTTGTGAGTGAAACTGCAGGAGGCTGCCGTAGAGGAAGTGGGCTCGGTGTCACCCAGCGAGGGTTCACATCGGGTGGGACGGGGGGCCGGGCTATTACCATAATCACAACGCTGCACCAAGGTCACCCTCACTCACTCAGAGCTCCAGTCTGCACCTAAGGGAGCACTTCACAGTCACATGACCAGGCCTCTTCAATGACTCCAAGGTCTGTACTAGTGTGAGCTATAGAGCAGCATAATATAAGGCTGAAGAAAACAATTTGTGGTGAGGACATCATCAAACAAAGAGGAGAATGAAGAATTCTTCTTCAATTTAAATTTACAAAATAAAAAATAGTATACATTTCAACACACTGAAATTAAATGGTATAAAATTGCTTTATTAATTGGCACTACTTCTATATGTTTGCGACATACAGCTGCTGTGAATTAGAAACATACAATTAATCTGTTAACCTACTGTGTTGTCTTTCTTACCAACATCTAAGTCAGAGCAGGAATATCTATTTTTCTCTTTCATTTACTGAGTAATAATGTTGATTTGAAGACACATGCTCTAGAAACAGACAGTGTAAAGCGTGTGTCCCCTAATGTCCCATATCTCTGTGATGACACTTGGCATGCGGCTGAGAGCCCTTCAAATAGACGTACAGTGGGAATGATAATACTGGAGCCAGTGGTGACCACATTAACACACATAAGCCAGGCCACTCCCCCTCAATTTATCTCCAGCCAATCAAAATCACTAACCAGGCCTTTAAATTGGGTTTTCACTTGTCTCTCATTTGGGTAGACATCAGAGCTGCCAAGTATGCTTCTTCATAGCAGCTTTGTAGTTCTTTTTTGTAGATCTTGAGATCATAAAAGATACATTTTAGCCTTTTTGCAGCTCTGTTTCATAGACCTAGTTCTGACTGCAATACACAAGTCTAACATTTAAACCCGTCATAAGTACTAAATAGTTATGTGTGTTAGAACACATAATGTTTAACACTTTTTCAGCCTATTTTTGTGGGGTTCCAGTCGCTTGTTTTTTGGCTTTTTTTTCAAAGGCTTGTTCACTCGTTGCTCTTTAAAAAACTGGCAACCCTTGAGTCGAATTCTTTCTTCCCGTATCTCTATATTAACACAAATGCAGTCTGAAGGCGTGGCAGTGCCAGTTTATCAGCCTCAACTTTTCTCGAGGAAAAAACATGCTCATTTCCCTTTAAAATCTCATGGTTGTCAGCTCGCACTCATTTAGTTTATTGAACACCAACGAGCAGCGTTTATTAAAAACACATTTAGGCTGGGCTTCATCTGTGCATTTGCTGTTCCTGAGCTCAATTACTGCCTAAAATGTCAACTAAAAATGATTAAACATCTTTACATAACATGAACATCCTACAGAAGGATATGAACTTGGTGAATATGCAAGAGTAAAGAGAAGAAGAAAAGGCTTGAAAAAGATGATACAGTGGTCAATCACATACATGGAAAAAATATATCTGAGACACCAATACCAACATCTTTCTACATTCAGACCAATTATGTTCATTTAAGTATGAGCCCCAAGTGCTATCAGCTATCACTCATGCTTCAGTTTCTTAAAGATTGTGGCTCACACTGCATTTAACGTAATAGGTTTGGCTGAAAAATATGTTGGTACCGGTGTCAAGTCTGAAACATGGATATTTTTTTTGTGACTGACCACTGTATCATCAAAAGCAAAAAAAAAATTAAAAAAAAGAATGTTATCTTAAAATAAAATAGTGTGATAAAACTAGGCACTTATCCAAGCAACCTGTTAAGAAAAACGTGTAATTCCATCAGGAGTTTCCAGTGGCTATTGGGGTCCACTCAAATGTTTGGTAGGCTCATTTTTAGACCAGACACTGCTCCTAATTCAACAAGACAGATTAGGAGACAATGTGCAAAGTGTTTTTTCAAGGACACTTGAATCAGGGACTGCAGATGGAAACTAGCTGTTTAGCTACAATCTGGTGCAGATTATCTCTGTTTTATGAGCATAATGTCTCTGTACATTGTCCCTTCAAATAAAGACTAAATACTAGACTAAACTAATCCTTACAGACTCTGTCACTGTTGCCTGGCATTAAGCTATATATGCTGTTAATATAAAAAATACAATGCAGTGGAATAACTGCATCCAAAAGTGTGATTCAAGATTCAAGTTCACATAAATATTTACAAATGAATTATGTTGATAAGGACAGTGCTGTAAACAATCAGTGAAAACAGATTTATGCAAGAGTCAAGATTTTTACTTGAATATCTCCCATGCCTCTGTCTAAGCAATGCCCATTATGTAACAGAGAGAACGCATGGTAATAGACCTGTAGTCATTTGGAAACCCAATAGGCTTTTATTAGCCCGAGTGCAGAAACAATTGTCAGGCTAAATTAGGACTGACAATCTTCCCTTCTATGGCCACAGCCCACAGCTGACACCAGGCTTCGCACCAGAACTAAATTCATCAGTCGGTCACAGATTAAACACTGCACGTGGGCTGGCACCTCTACATAATGACACCATCAACCAGTCGGCAGCAATGAGGTTATACAGACATGCTGCCATTTATCACATTTGCATTACAAATCCCCTCCAGGATGCTCGGAGACACCCATCCTCCACCCCCACGCCGCTCTCCTCCTGACTCAGGGCGGCAATAAATATGGAGCAGAGGCGCGCCACTACTACTATTCACAGTTTAGTCACTAACAGCAGAGCGCACAGCTTAAATATCCTGATGCATAATTTACAGCAGAGCTTCATAGGCAGTGTGCACAGGAGGCGGTTCACATGAAGCTAAAGCACTCATAAGGGCCAATACTACCAGACTGAGGAATTCTTATTATTCTGATTGAAAGTACTGTTAGAGCAGGATTCCTCTCATCAATATCACACAATACTAATGAGAATTTATAGTCTCTGAGGTATTTTGATAGATTCCATATGTCCTTTAGTAAAAATAGATTTGTGGCTTCTTTGTGTCTTTATAGTAAAGGGGATATATCTAAAATGGCCTTTTATGAACTTTTAAACATGTTATAATGGTGTTCCCTCATCAGTAGCTTATTCAAAGTTGTGCATTTTTGAGTGTTTACAGTAGTTAAAGGGGACAAATTATATAAAAACGACTTTTATGAGCTTCTAAACATGTTATAATTGCATTCCCTAATCAGTACCTTATTCAAACCACTGAGTAAGTAGTGAGTAATTTATTATTTTGAGCATTTCTGTTTTCACCTATCCTCTATCTCTGCCCACATTTCTGTGCATACTTGTTATTATAGACAGAATTTAGACTCCAGGTCAAAAAATGTCACATAGCAATTTTTCAACAATACAATATATGTAAATGCTGCTTACTAGACCAGACATCTCAGTCCTGCAGTGGACCCGCTAAGATTACTAATGTGTTTTAGATCAATATTGAGCTGTTTACACTGAATAAAATGTAAAATATTTATCTATGTTTGTTTGTTATAGATTATTAGAAAATACCTCCCAAAATGAATATGTCTTCTATAAGTTAAGTACATAATAATTCAGCTTAGTGTTTTTTAGGGTCCAGAACTATATAGGTCTGAATACTTTTTGATAAACGTTATGTGTAGTCATACAAATCAGCACTACTGTATAAAACAGAAACAGCATAATAAATATGTTTGGTTTAGAACAAAAGTATTTTACTTCTGATAAGCCAACAACAGGAGATCTAATAAATTAAATAAACAAATTAAAGATATATGAACATGTTATCCAAACTATCCCATTGTGTTTTGAGAACTGCAGCATAATTATTCAAAAATTTCCCATAATCCCTTTCTTTCATTCCTTGTTGAATCTTAGACTGCGGACAGACAGTGACAGTCGTTGTGAAGCAAAGATACAATATTGACACAGTAGCGTCTGAGCTGATTTGAACATAAAGAGAATATGACAGACTGATGGCTGCTTTTATGAAAAGCTGTCTGGATGAGGGACATGTCGGACTGTTCCAGGAGTGTGTGTGAGGAGCACAGATGTCCCAGGGCTCCTACATCTACAAGGGAACCTAGTTTTGGCAATGTGTGATATGTTCAAACAGACTGCAGCAACTGGGGGATGGAGAACTTGAAAAAACACAAAAAGGTACAACAAAGCAGGTATGGTTTGGGTGAAACATTGATGCATATTTCCTATCATCCTTTGCAAAACGAGGTGACAGGATTATTTGATTGTATTACCGCATAGGGATGTATATCTCCCAGCCCTGGCGGTATACAATCAGTCCTTAAAAGCACCCACTGAGCAGCAGCGCCAATGTAACTCCCAAGCTACACGTGTGCACAAACTGATCGCACCATTCAACACGACTGTGGTTATGAGCAAAGTCAGACACGCCATGAATATAAACATGAGCTGAAGCAGCGGAGGAAAGGAAAGACAGATAGAAAAAACCCTCAGACTTTTTCCGAGCTGAAAATCTAAAATACAGGGTGATTTTCCAGCAACCACAAGTGATCACACATTTATCAAGACTGAAGGGACATGGCGGCGCAATATAAAATAGGCATCTTTGCTCAAAAATCACAGCAATGAAATGAGGGCTAGGAGAGGAGAATGTGATGCATGTGTTGAATATGTGACAGGCATATTACATTCATGGTTAACTTATGTAACATGAATAATGATGATTGATATAACAGTAAAACAGTGCCCTGGGTCATTTATGAGAGGTTAGAGTACTCAATGAGAGAGATGGGGAGGAAAAATGGAACTGTATTAAAGGTTTTCAAAGCATGATTTTTAAGTGTTGCAGGTTTTAAGCTTAAATATATACACTAGAAAAGTTCCATAGTGCACCTTTAACCCTTTTTCAAGACATGTAAATAAACTGGGGAATTTACTTACTTCTAAAGAATTGGGTAAATACAAAGTACATTCACCCATACCGAAATCCCCCCAGCTGTGTTCAAAGCCTCTGATGTTTCACCTTTCCCTGTATGTTCCTGCTCCCTTCACAGAGCGACCATAAGCTCTGACCCCCCTCTGCTGCTCTGAGGCAAGTTCAACATAAAGCGTGAACATCTTCTCCGCGTTTCCTCTTCAGCGTTTGTGACTAAGGCTGCAGCTTAAATTTGCAAACAGCTTCTCAAACGGCACTTAGGCTAATTCCCCAAAGACGGTCTCCACATTACTCTCCCACTTTCTTCTGCTAAGTCCCGCGCTCATTCCCCTGTTTGCTCTGTCATGGCCACTAAAATAAATCAAAGCTATAATAATTCATAAGCAGTAACCATGTGTGCGACAGGAAAGATGGTTACGACTTTAAAGGTCTCTAAAGGATGTACAAATCTAGATAGGACATTGACATTATCAGTGCTGCTTGTAACACACTGCTAGAGCTGGTACTGTATTTTTAACATTATTTTTGTTTCACAATAGGACAGATCTTCAAGCATACTCTATATCAGAGGATTTGATGTGGACATTCAACTACTGAATTTAATCATAATGTTTTTGCAATCGATTTGATTTGATTCCCATCCAGAATCCATTTTCAGTTTGATGGAACTGGCTTGAAGCACTGGGCTTTATCCTAACCTGAGTTTACTAAGTCCAGCCCCAGTGATCAGAAAAAACAAGTATGTACAGAATGGCTTATTTCAAACATTGACTTACCTGATAACAATTATGTTGTATTTATTTTCTATAATATATTTTTTGGAAGCTTGGTTAATCATCATAAATAGAATCCTTTAAAATATGTGTTCACTTTGTAATTAATAGGTGAAGTATGCTTTATCTTTTTCTGGGCAATAATTACTTTCTCTTTAACAAAACTCTAATCAAATATACTTAACAGGCTAACAAATTAAACAAAAACTTCCCATTAAGAGCCCAACAGCTTTTAGATCCATCCTCTTACTACAGGCCTGGATTTTAAATTCCCACCTCCTCTGCGGCTCGGAGGAGAATGAGAGTTAATGAGGTTTCTTGTCAACAAAGACTTGTGCAGAGCTGTGGCTTGACCTCTGGGCACGGCGAGTCAGTCCACTTTGCTCACATCAGCGACACTGCATTTATCAAAGCACTGGGGACAAGAGCCGGATCAAGTTTATCAAAAACATCAAATAGGTCACTCACAATATCAGATAGAGAACAAGTCTCCACCAAATCTGTCCTTTGGGGAGTTAGCTTTATGCAGGTCTAAAGGCCAGATGTGATATATGATTGTAGTAGTAAAAGTGAAAAGACAAACAGTGCGTATTCCACAACAATACATGTTCAAGCAGCAATAGACCCCAACTAGGTCACTTTACTGTTGACAGTGCAAAAAGCTACAACTATCAAAGCAGCCTTCTCTGCGTGATGGTCTTTAAAAGGGGAAACAGGGCTTTTGGGATAGGCTTTCAACTTTCCCATCATGAAACGTTTACTCTACATATAAATAAATAATAAATCTGTTTATTTTTAAACAGAAAACCTACCGGCCAGTACTCCGGCCATGTAGAGGAGGCTTATCCGTAAAATGCCATGGACCATCTCCAATGGGACGCCGATCATCAGCTGCAGTAAAGCATTGAAGCCCAGCTGCTCCAAGCTAAAAAAATAAATAAATGCAATGGACAGATGAAATGAACCAGTTTCTGTCTTCTGTCTTAAGGATCAGATTAAAACTTAAGGCATTTAGAGTTAAAATGTTTCCATAATCACTAAACTGACCTCCTAAAGGTTAGAGGTAGGGTAAATGATAAAACTTATACGTTAACAACAGTGACTTTTATAAATCTCTGTATCATTGTAATAATGTTAGATTGCTAATAAGAATAGGAGGTAATTGACAAACCATACCCAACATGCATGAACATATAGCTGAAGAATCGCCACACTTGAGCGCGGTGGCCAGGATGATACACCAGGGGGCTCTTCATGAAGTCCGGCTGGTAGGTCTGCAGCACCCATTTGTTTAACATGATGCCGTAGCACATGAACACAATAATCTGAAACACAGTAGAAATCATTATAGATTAATAAAAAAAGATAGATAGAAATAAAAAAAAATGTTTTAAATAAAACGACTTCTCCCTTTTCTGTATTCAGCTGATTATGAAGTCATAAAACCCCCGCCACATCTGGTTCTACTCCATTAACTTCCCTTCATACAATAATGAATCATTCTGGTCTTGAATTAAAATGAATGCGAATCATTATTATAATTATCATAACCTTATTGTTACTGCAGACTGCAGCACCATTTGGGCATATTATGAGAGCACTAGGCTGTTTTGTTTCCCTTTTCAACTGTGATGATTTCAGGACCAATCAAGTTTTGCTTAAAAGTGGATTGCGGTTTAATCTAAAGCCATTCACATGGGCATGAATCTTAGAGCTATTTGACCTTCTTTCTTGTAGAAACCTATTAAAAAAGAGAAACAACTTAAAACAGAATGCAGTGGTTTTTCAGCTACATTAAACAGTTTGACTGATGTTTGTGAGCATTTTGCTGAAAATACAGTTACCAGAAATGCATAGTTGGTGCTTGTGTTGATGCTTTTAAAAAAAAATTAAATGAGGATTTAAAACACAAAAAAATGTCTGTGGTCGTCACAGTGCTGAAAAACATACCTGCACTATGGTGACCACGGCAATGAAGACAGGTGGGGGACACAGGCGGTTCTGGTGGAAGTACCAGCGGCGGTCAGTCTCACAGGGCAGGATCTCATAGGCCACATATCGGACAAAACGCTTGTACAGGCCCAGCCCCGTCTCATCAAGCAGGATCTCCCTCTGCAGTGTGCGCCGCCCATTGGCGATGGCTCGTCGGAAACTACTCGAGCGCTTACTGCTCATCTATGAGACAGGAAAAAGTTATTAGGTAGTATAATTAGGAAATGTCTTCCTGAAACACACAACGTTTCACTTTGCAAACATGTCAGGCCATAAAAAGAGAAGTGCTGTAAGAATATACTGCAATGGATAACAGATCATTTGAAAACGGGCTGAATCCAAAAAGAATGAGAATTTTCTTTGTTGCTTTTGTGCATGCCTGACAAAGGTAGGGACCTGGTGAGACAGAATGGTGTTCTGGGTATCCCCTGACAGTGCTATAAGGACTCAAACATATGTCCCGAAGGTTTATTATTGTTCATACTGCAGGAACTCCCTGCATACTCGCACCACAAGTTGTGATCTATTAAATGGAACCCCCAAAACACACTACACCAGACCATTTAGCCAAACTAAAGAACTGTTAAAGGGTCCCTGCTTGAAGCCTAAGGAAGTCTGTGGAAATGGTATGTCTCTTGACATCAATGGCCTAATATTTGAAAAACAACTAGTAGTAGTAGTAAGTTCAATGTGCGAAAACACATGACAGAAGAAAATTTGGTCCTCCAGACCCAGTGATTATGTATAATTTGATTCAATGTGCCCAGTGAACCAAACCAATGGTATCAGCTGCTCATAGCGGCTTGCCAAGCAGTAGCTGTTTGTTTGGAGAAGCAAGCACAGTCCAAGTAGCACAAACTCTACACGCTTTCTGTATGTGTTTCACAAATTGCATCTTCTCACTGGGAGGTGGTTTTAATTTTGTTTGATTACACGACATGGCACATTTTAAGATTCCAAACTTTTTTGAAGATGTAATATATCAGGGTTTTGATCTATGAGGTCATCAGCGTGACTAATGATCAGAGATAGAAGAGTCAGCGCTCACAGAGCCCTGACCACAAGAGAGACATGACATTTATACAAGAGTTATTTTCACCAAAGAATCACAGTGAACTGGGTGGTACACACTTGTCAGCTGTTCCTCCACAACAGACAATGACAGCAGACATTGAACTAAGTCCACAGCACTTAGTTCATTGTCAACTTTCGCAAAACATGCTTCCAGGATGCCTTTTGTCTATACCTACTTTCTTTATTTGGATGAAAAACACCAAAACACTGCCTTAAACAAACATTTTCAACCATAGTTTTATGCAGTGACTGCAATGCAACGCTGATAAAGAAATGCTGTTTGATTACTGCACATATGATAAAATGTATATCTTTTTACATTATCTCTAGAGCAAAGTTTACACTATTGTAGGAGTTAACCTCATGGCAGCAAATAAATTATTAATGGCAAACTGTGTGTAAACAAGTCACTTTCTGGTCGAGTATGTGAATATTTATGACAAATATCAAACTTTTATAACATGGTGCTTTTTCATCTTAGCTGAAGACGAGTGGGACTTTTACCAAAGGCCTATGAACTAACATGCATGTTAAAAAAGCAGGAGTTCCATGCTCAGAGTGTTATCAGTGAGTCCAGGTTTGCCTCATGAACAGCTGGCAGGCCAATCAAAAACCTTTAAGAAAAAAAATCAAAATTATATATATATGACAGCTGAGCCATAAAACTGTCAGGCTACATCCACAGTGGAGAAAGTTCAAGTACACTCAACTTCTTCAAATGCCGCGGGTTGAGTTGGCTGACCAAGCATTTAAGTTTACTTCAAACTAGTGGCATTACATGTTTTGAAAATGTGTTCCTTGGGAAAAAGCCACATTTTTTTTCAAGTGCACCATTCATTAAGCAGGTTCTGCTTTTTTAGGCTCGTTATGTAAGAAATGATGTGAAATCTGCTATGGGCCAACAGTGTAAACAGTGACAAATGTAAAATACTATATACTATAATACTACAATTAATAGAAACTTCCAAGTATTAGCTCATGCAGTTAGAATGCGCTACAAGAGATACCCCTCTCCGGGTGGGTGGTGAGCCTTTGCCTCAAGTGGAGGAGTTCAAGTATCTCGGGGTCTTGTTCACGAGTGAGGGAAGGATGGAACGCGAGATTGACAGGCGGATCGGTGCAGCGTCCGCAGTGATGCGGTCGCTGTATCGGTCCGTTGTGGTAAAGAAGGAGCTGAGTCGAAAGGCAAAGCTCTCGATTTACCGGTCAATCTACGTTCCTACCCTCACCTATGGTCATGAGCTCTGGGTCATGACCGAAAGGACAAGATCGCGGATACAAGCGGCCGAAATGAGTTTCCTCCGCAGAGTGGCTGGGCGCACCCTTAGAGATAGGGTGAGGAGCTCAGTCACACGGGAGGAGCTCGGAGTAGAGCCGCTGCTCCTTCACGTTGAGAGGAACCAGCTGAGGTGGCTCGGGCATCTGCTCAGGATGCCTCCTGGACGCCTCCCTAGGGAGGTGTTCTGGGCATGTCCCACCGGGAGGAGGCCCCGAGGAAGACCCAGGACACGCTGGAGGGACTATGTCTCTCGGCTGGCCTGGGAACGCCTTGGGGTCCCACCGGAGGAGCTGGAGGACGTGTCTGGGGTGAGGGAAGTCTGGGAGTCCCTCCTTAGACTGCTGCCCCCGCGACCCGGCCCCGGATAAGCGGAAGAAAATGGATGGATGGATGGATACAAGAGATACAAGAGCATACGCTGAGCGAGTTAACAAATTCAATCTGAACCTGCAGTCTAAACTGGCCTGCAACTATTTCCAATACATAATCTAATACTTCATGTGCTATTTGATAGATAAATTTAATGCCATACTGTGGAACATTCTAGGCAATGCTCTCCATGAAGATGAGCAGGTGGGGACCCTCCACCAGAAACGTTGCATTGTGCACTTGGCCACTTTCTATTTCCTGATTGACAGAAATTACCACAAATATATTTCAAACACTTTACATTTAATTTAAAAAAGACACAAAGAAGTGCTTGAGAGGTTTTCAGAGTAGGCCATGGTGGACTGTGGGCAGTAATGATCTTGGTGTTTGCAGAGTGAGGAGGAATGGGCCTGTTGCACGACGATAACCACAACGATGCCAAAATGTTGGCTACTGCTCTTCTGCTGATGCAAGGATGTGTATTTAGTATGGAAATCAGGCCAGCAAAATGAAATTATGCTATAGCTGAGGAGGCCCAGAGCAAAGACGAAGAGGAGGAGTGGGACATTAGGACGAGGAGAAGGGAAATTAAGAGCGCAAAATGAGATTTGGAGTTTCTGAGGGCCCAACAATGGGCCGTTAAGGTGAGAAGGGCTGGCTCTAATTTCAGTATATTACATAGATGCACAATACAAGTGGAATCGAGCTAAAGAGAAACTATAAGAATCACTTCCATTTGTAGTTTGCTGTAAAGTAATATGGATGTTTAGAATCAGAATCAGAATCTTTAATGGCCACACAAATAAATTGGTGGAATTTGCTTCCGGTACAGCATTGCAACAGCTCACATCTGTGTCAGACATACAGCACATAGAAGACAACAACAGCACATAGAAGACAACACAGTAACATCAGGACATACATGACAGAGAGGTGATCAGTTCATAGTTTGATTGAGAGTCCTTATGGCAGATGGAATAAAACTGTTATTGAATCTTGCAGATTTAGATGGCAGAGATCTGTAGCGCCTCCCTGAGGGCAGGAGGGTGAAGTAGTGATGTAGAGGGTGGGATTGGTCTGAGGTGATCCGGAAAGCTCTTTGTGTAATGCGTCGCTGATACACACATTAAAAATACAGAATGCATTAAACCATCTTTCCATACAAGCTGTAAATAGTTTAAAACAACAGATCATTTTGTCACAATAAATACTATATCAAATTATCATTCAATATTTATCACATTTCATTCTGGTATTTATTTATTGCAGCTTATGTTTTTAATAATATTGTACAAGGCAATGGAAGCTACATACAAGACAACAAATTATCTTTCTACATCCATTTCCATCCTCAGCACCCAGTTTCTCACACCAACTAACTTCAGGTCTTGTTTCACAACAACATGATTTTTTTTTTAATGTTGTGATAATTATTGTGATCAGAAAGATTACAATTTTATAATAATTGACTGGCCAAGAAACAGTCAAATCTATCATACATATGATAATTTCCATTCCTTTAATATGTGATTCAAAATAAACATAGATTCTGAGTTTTAGATTTTTCCTTGTGAGAATGTGCTGGTCTGTGATGTGGAGTTGACATGTCAAAAATGCTCACTAATTCAAAGAGCAAAGAGACATTGAAGGTCTTTTTGAAATGCTTGTTTAAACAAAATTTAAAAACATTTCCTTTGTTTTCAAAATTTTTTGTCCTTGCTTCTACCTTGAACTACCTTGGTCACTTCACTGCCTTGTAATTCAACATCGGTAATAAAAAAAAAGACAATTGCAGCAACCTAGTGACCTGTGCAATTGGAAAGGCATCGTCTCCATGGGAATAATTCAGATAGTATAAAGATAGTAGGCTTCCTGTTGGGATGTCAGAATAGGCTCTTTTTCTGTATCAGCGTGAAGCCTTTGTATGCTGCTCTCAGCCCTTGTCAGTTGTCCTTGATGGATTAATTAGCCCCAGCACATGGTCAATAACTCAAGAATCAATACTCATTAGTAATAATAACTCACAAAAATTGGCTTTAAAGACCACTCAGTTTTGCATATGGGAGAAGCAAAAATTACACTGGATTTGGCCAGCGTTCCAAGTGTAAACACGACCACAATAAATAACTTGTTTCAAGAATATTAGCAAACTGTTGGCAATGATTCACCAACATAGTTATTATTATAGCCACTTAGGTTTAATTTGTGAAGCTCACCCTGATTTTCCTCACACACTCTCAAAGCAAAATGTAAATCTCAGCAGATCTCAGCATCACGTCCACTGATACTACACTGACCCACATACGACTTTTTCTATCTCAAATCCTTTTAAAATGAGCCCAGTTTCTTCTTCCCCTAGTGCAGTTTGGGCCGAGGCATTCCTTCATGCTTTAATCATGGCAGTGGGGTAAAAAACTTCACTCCAGGACACTCTGCGCAAAGTGCATCACTCTGAGCCATCTAAGAGAGCGAGTTCTACAGAGGTTTGGTGTGGCATGTGATGTCGTCGGTGGCATCTGTTTCCCTGGAGACAGACGCACAGTTTGCACTTTGTAGACTAAAAATATTTAGCACTGTATCAGCCCTGGCCATCACACAAACGCAGTTCTCTCTTGTTCAAGGACCCACATGCAAGAGTTACAGCTTTGTTATATATGCTTTAGTCAACAACTGTTATTATTGCTATTATTTCTCCAACTTTTTCACAAACTCATATTTCTCATGGATGTTTATGATGCCAATTCAAGCTATAATAACTCTATTTTAATTAAATTACTGACTGGCTGAAAAAACAAATACGATTAACAGAGTGAATAATCAAATTGAGATGCAATTGCTTATTGTTATGAAATTGAGGAACAAATCAAACCATGTCCTTGCACACACACCAACAACAGTGAGGATGCATTTAACAATAAAAACACCCTAAAGGAAATAAATTATTGTAGTTTATGTAGTTTACTTGGTGAAATATGGATATTAACAAAATTTCTGTGTGGTCCACTGGTTCCTGGCTCTCTATCGTTTGTATTCTGCTTTGTATATTTCTGCTATTGTGTTTTATCAGAAATAATCACTAAATAGTGTAAAGATTTCTTACAATAAAACTTGTATGTATTGGAAGGACCATAAATCTCAATAGAGCCTCAAAAATGATCCAAACCCAAAACAGCTCCTCCCTGTCGAGATCTCCATCAGCAGCCTCTGCCCGTGTAATTAACCGTGGCAGCCATTTTGGATTCCCGTCCAACAACAGCCAAATTATCACCCGAAGGGAAACAATGACACACTTCTTCAACTGCGCAGCTGTGCCTAGATAATGTGAGAAGAGTCTCCTTTAACATATTCACTTACAAACATAAAACAGTATGTGACTTCTATTCTGTTTCACCTCATGTTAATAGTCCTCTGCTCTCGATAGCCCCCTATGTGTGAACTTTGACACACGGCCAGCGTCGTCAGGGCGACATGCTGTGTGCAATTGTGCAGAAAGTTGTCACAGCATGTAAAATGTGTGATATTTTCTCCTGCAAATGTACACAGCGGATTAGCGGAGTCACAGGCCTCTGCTCTCCCTGTGTGTATGTGTGCAAGATTCCCCAAGAGAGGTTTTAGTGGAGCGTTACATATTCGCCCCGCTGGCAGCACTGAGCCCAAGTCCTCCATGAAAGATGAACGGGAGCATGTACAATGTCAGACACGGGCTTGTACTATGGCCCAGACAGCGCGAGAAACGCGGCCTAACAGTGCGCTTCAAACACCCACAGAGGATCGGGAGACATGTAGTTTCAAGGTTGTAAAATTCATCATACGAAAGTATTATAATCTGACAAATCTGATAAGAAACACACAGGAGTCTGGGGAGTGCAATAGAATAGGTAGGTTGAAAGAGAGGTGTACAAAGTAAGAATAAATCAATAAATAAATTACTTCTCAAGGACTCAGCCAAGAGAAAACCAAGGCTAAACCAAGTTTTAAAGAGATCTTCACTACAATTTAAACCAGATCCTAGTCAGTCACAGGCTGCTATATATTGAATAGTAACCACCACTACAACCTGGGGCTAAGAAGGTAGCCAAATTGTCAAAAACACATGCAAAGAAACACAGCATATGCATTTACTACACACCAAATATAGTAGTCATCTCCAAGGCTGAGAATCAACACCAACATCAAGCTACTAACTGAAAAATAAGATCATCTTTGAACATGGAAAGAAATCATGACCATCATCTGTGATACATGGGATTACTCCACTGAAAGAAGATGGTGAAAGAGAAGAGGAGGTACTGAGATTCAAGTCCTGTGAGACATGTGTGCAAAGGGCAGAGGAGGCGGAGCTGTGGAAACGACCTGGTTGAAAATGTCATGTGACGCTTCTCCCCACGGCGTCTCTGAGAAGTGAACCTGCCGAGATCTCAAACCACGTGTTTCGGAAACGCGAATCCAAGTTCACATCATCAGCATTGGCCCGTCCACAGAATTAGTCAGCAAATGTGCCCTGACAGCCCTCATGTGTATGAATGAGCGTCTGCCTGCACAGGGAGCCAGCGAGACAGGCAGGAGGAAAGTGGGTGGCTGCATTCATTAATAGCACAATGCATCAAATGGGGGCTATAAATGCAAATGTATTCACTTACATGTGTGTATCAGACAACTCTTTGAATCGCAGCCACAGGTCGATATCCGTGTGAGGTTGGGCGCTCTCAAATTACCTCAGATTACTGCCTGCTACTAGCGATGCTGGGCTAATCGAAGGCAATTTGCATTTGGCTGGTGGGCAACTTTCACAGTGTCTTCGCTGCTGTCTTAAGTCTGGATTTTTTTTTTTTTCGTAAAGCTAACAAATGCTTAACAGTAGGAGGCTCAAAGTTGACTACAGGAAATAGAGGTGCAGTCCAGCAGGGAAAAGCAAGGCACTGGACTGAGCTTCAAATTGAGGACTCCCATACACCAGGCTTCCTTACAAACCAGAGGCTCCAGAGGGAATGGATGTGGGATATGGATGCAGGAAAATGCAAAGACAGACTAAATTGACTCAAAGAAAGTAAAATATATCAGAAATTACTGTGCTGAATTAATTATAATCCTTAGAGGCCTTAGGTGCCAGGGACTGAGGCAGGTGCTCCTCCACAGGCTCAATGAGATATCTGCCTGATGTGAATATCTAATAGGAGAGCTATTGTGAACACTCTTCGATGAAAAACAGCTGGGAATGAATAAAATTAGGAGATATCGTAGGAAAAGATGGACCTCACATGCAAAGCAGCTTTAGAGAAGCCATCTGCTGTGGTGGTTAGGATAACACGCATTCAGTGATACACAATATTTTCACCGTGAGAGAAAACCTGCTTCTGCACATCATTAACTACTTGCTCTGCTTCACAGATGGAAGTTTTATCAGAGCTGACCAAGGGAAAGGGATATTGTATTGCCAACAGAGATTTTCATCTTTGTACTTAAACCAAGAAAACCAGGAATGTGTGTATACCATCCAAATGCTTTAGGTTACCTTAGGTTGCCATAGTACATCCAGTTTACTGACACAATAAAGGGAAGGATTAATCTCTCTTTTGCAAAATGATGAACCTGAATGGTTGAGTCAATTTTCACCACTGGGATGCTTGCTGGCTCAGTTTGAATCAATTCAATAAACATTTTAAAATGTACTCTGTCAGAAAATGGTGGCTTGTTTGTCCTGCACATTAAGAGCACTATCAACAAATGAGCTGTCCACTTACAAGCTCGATGAGCTCTTGGTAGCACACCTGCCCCTCTTCATTGCTCTGGACCAGTGCTAACAGCATGTCCAACTTGGACGGGTCCAGCTGCAGCTCATGGTGCTCCACCAGGCTGGTGAAGTTCTCCACTGGGATGAATCCGGTGTTCTCTGGGTCCAGCTGAAAGACAACCACATTAAACTATTAAAACAACCAATTTTCACAATGGCCAAACAAATTCCACATAATTTTAAAACTACCAAATACATGTTTAAAGCAGTACCACCAAACAAAGACAGTATAAAGTATGTGTAAATTCAGAAATAAGCACTCATAAAGATGGGGCATGTTTAAAAGAGAAAATCGACTCAAATAAAAAAAAGTTATATGCTGAAAGCTTGAGCTCACGACAGTTACAGAGGTATTAATTAAGCTGCGCTGTCTGTCTGACGCCTTTGAAAGAATTAGACCAGCCTGAAGAAAAGCCCCATTGAACCTCATTAAAGCAGGACTGCCAGAGGAAACAGCAGGCGCTTGTTGCTGGAGCTGCACAGAAGACAGACAGCGATGTCATTCTAATATGCACTGACCTGCACTTTCCTCCAGCTTTAAACAAGCTTGACTTTTCTGTCTTTCTGACTGGATGCTTCCTTTGGCTGCCGTTTGGACTGTTTCCCACTTACAGTGTGTGTGTGTGTGTGTTCTTCGATAATCATCACTTTATCACAGAGATCCAGTGCTTTAAGTTTATGGCTGCAAATGTGACCGTGCCTTCACTGCTCCTTGTAATTTATTTAAGTGGGAGTATCCAAAAAATGTCAGTGGTCTGAATTTGGAAATAGCACTGGACTAAAAATATCTGCTTAAGTACAGGTTTACAATATATGATATAAATATATTTTTTCTTTCGTGAGAAGCTTCCCTAGAACTTCATCATTCATTCATAAATTTCTCTCACAACTTTTCTTATATGTAATTCTATTTATTTCCAACAAACACTGCGTTAATATCTCATGCCAGCTCTCCTAACTACATCTGTGTTGGCAGAAAGAGCCCAAGGGCAAACAGACACTACACAAAGGAGCACTTGGGGACGAGACCTTGGCATTTCTTAAATATTTGCACAGCCACAAAAGACTTCTTCAGATACAAAACCAATATTCCTCTTGCCTCGTGTGAGCTTTCAGATGTTGCATCATTGTGGAGTCAGTAGAGCTCGATCATCGCTGTCCATGTTGTGAGCGCGCGGTGACTGTCGGGTGTAAAGGGCGCCTTACTTTGGAGTTAGCCCTGCTTTACCAAAGACCTTTAAGCATCGGAGAGAGGAGGGTCTCTTTAACCGCTGCTGCTCCGTGTCAGTGCAAATTACAGGGGACTCAACGCTTTCAACTTGAAAATAACAACCTATCATGTTTTACAGCACAGACAGTTACATTTTGCTCATTTCCGTTGCCACTACATACTGAATGTTTATAATTCATTTGGTGAAAGGAACATTTTTGAGGGAGAGTTTAAACAAAAACAAAAACAGTATGTTTGGTCCTCTTGCACTTTGACATCAGACAAAAGATGCTAAGGTACTGACAAGCGTTTGTTTGGGCTTTGAATGTAATGTACAAAAGCTGTGGGTAAAGAGCAGGGTTGTGAAGTAGTTAAATACATGCAACCAAAATAAGTATTCAGAATATGCATTTTGAGTAACTGTATTCCGGTTAGGGTTGTCAAAAGTATCAAATCAGGTACTAATCGATACTAAAACTAATATTGACACTAGATACTCAATTAAGAAAAAAAAAATCATATGGTTGCATAAAATTTCCATTTGAAGAGTTTTATCTTGAGTTTTAGCAAAACTAGTTTAAGACCACATGGTATAATAAGCAAATACTATTATTTTGTGTTTAAAATAGCAATAATGTTTAAAAACAGAGCTTCTACAATCGATCCAACACTATGACCTTAATGTTGAAGAATATAGTTGTATGTTTTTATACAATTACTTACATGCTCATTTTTCATAAATTAAAAAAAAAGTACATTATGTGTACAATCTTGTCGTCCTCTTTTTAAGACCTTTAAGATCTTTTAATGTCATATAATCTGCTTGTTTAGGCTCTTAAAATGCGCATACGTTTCCCTTGAGAGAGTGCTAAGCAGCAGATAAAACAAATTATGTACTTTTGATTATGATAGCCAAGCAAAGATATAATTTTTTTCAGTGGCTCTCAAAGGAAAATAGACTATTAGGATTAAGTTATGAGCAAAATTTACAAGGGTAATTATTGTTGTGTTGTAGAACAATATTTGATTTTATACTGCTGACCTCTGTCCATCACCCAAGACACCAGTAAACAAATTAACAACAGAGAAAGGCAAACATTTACACATCTATTTTTGGATAATCTGTTTAAACTGTATGTTGCATGGGCTGTTGTTATGACCCATTTTCTTCCCTTGAGGCCCGCTGAAACGAAATTGCGCTGTAGCTTGTGATGTGTGGGGTACCAAGATGAGGCGAGGAGAGAGAACAGATGAGGAGGAAGAGAGCGTAGCCAAGGCAGGGGGCTGGGAAAATGAAAGATGAAAAATGGTGGAATTAGGCGCACTGTGGAGGGGAGGAAGAGGAGGAAAGACACGCTGCAAAAAGACACCAAGTGAATAAAAATGCCCAGCTACTGTCTGTCTGTTTTTTGTGCAAGGCTAAACTACCATGTGCCAACCAGCTTGTTCAATAACTCCAGGGCTCCATAGTCACTTGCCACCGAGGGGAAATATATCAGATTGTAATGTGCTCCTAGCTCGGCCCGGCTGACAGAGGGAACACAGAGCCGCAAGAGGGACTTCTGATTACTGTCAACTTCCATATGTCAGCACATCGCAACGCATACAGCTGCAACGCATAACCAGACATACAGATACATTGTGTAGGCCTGAGCATGCGTTTAGCGTTGATGTGGAACTGTCACATAGCACTCCTCACCCTCATGAGGAAGATCCATGTGGCCGGAGGACGTTCTTGTAGCCAATTAGAGTCATCTCTCCTCGAGACAAGGTGCAGTGATATGAACAAGTGTTGGCATGGAGGTCTGTTTTTACCCAGACTGACAGACAGAGTAGCAAATAGTGCAAAGGAAAAATGGTTATTGAACACCTGCAAAGACAACACTCTGACAAGCTGCATATTGCCATGGAAACTAGTCACCCTTGTGTCATCTCTTCCTGTGTTCAACCTTCTTTTCTTTGCCCCCAACAAAAGGCAAAGAAAAGGCAATATGGCAGGAGAGGGGGTGATGAAGGAGGGATGGATACAGGGTCCTGTGAGGGGAAAAATAGCATTCAGATAGATGAAAAGCAGCCAATGAGATAAGGAAAAGGTCGTAATGGGTTAAACACAAGGGGGCGAAGACAATTTGTGGTTATGGATTGAAGGTGGAGGTGTTAAGTTAAAGGAGTAACTACATTTTCTGTCTCAGGAGCACGTAGGAGGGGAAGGATCTCCCTGTTAACCCACAGGACCTCAATTACCGTCACTGTGGAGATTGTAACAGAGCCCTGTCGTGGGCTGACTTATCTGTGCAGCCCATGGGCCTCAGGATGAGCAACCATGGGCTAAATGACACTGTCATATTTGTCCATCAAAGTGTTGTGCTATACAATGTGACCATTTATAACAGCAAAATGATCAGAAAATGCAACTTATTATTGGCCACTTCAGACGGGACTCACTATTTATTTCTGAGCACAAAACAACAAACAAGGAATATAGAACCTTCTGTCCAAAATAATATTATTAGTATTAATAGAGAGAGGGTTGGTTCTGGTTTTGAACAATGTAAAATGAAGCAGATAAAATACTGCATCTGATATGTGTACCCAAGCCCTGTACTCCTGACACAGAGCAGTGGACCTCTGCCAACACTCCAGTCTCCTCTGGTCCTCACAGAGCAGAGCCACAACAGGCTCTGATCAAGGACCCCAGTGGCATTTACAGGGCAGGCTGTATTTGCATGGCATCAGATAAAACCCTTGAACTGGCTGTCCTGAAGACTGGATAGTGTCCATCAAAATGTTCAATTCATTTCTACTTTATGTTTTGCATTCTAGCCCAGTCCAAGATTGTAGATAATTTATCATAGCTAAATGTACATGTATAAAATTATGAACAAAGAACATTGCACTGAAATTTACAAGACAAGTTAATTTGCCCATATTGTAAGCCTTACATGTGTCAGAGAGAGAAAGAGAGAGTTCTTCTAGAGATATTTTTAAGACAGATAAGAGGCAAATGTCAGAAGTAGAAGCTGTTGACCATCAAGTGGCTTTATCACAAGTGCCACAGTTCTATGAGGCCACTGTTATAATATGCAGGTACCACTGGTATGTTCTGCAGAGCAGTCAATCCTTACACTTCTGGGGTAAAGTAAATTTGCTATTTTACGTTTTAAAGCCCATGGTTGTTTAGGTAAATAAACCTCTGACCTTTGGGTCATGAAACTGACTATTTGCATGGACATAGTGTGGAAACAGGTAAAACACAACCAAGAAGAAAAGTCAAACTATTTGTAGCAAATTGACAACAACACTGATTTCATTCCATTCTAGTTTAATTAGAGAAAGGCCTTTCAAATCAAAGGCCTCTGCACGAAGTCCCAAAAGAGAAAAAAGCACCCTGTCAGCTGGTGGTGAGTGATTTGGTCCAGACTTGAGCCTAATAGGTCTGCAAAGTGCTCAAACGTGGCTCTAAAAATGGTCAATATAAAGACACTGAGTAAACCCCTGGATCAATGTAACATGCAACCATCCACAGTGCTAGACCCTGTCTTCATTTTCTATCTGAATAAAAAAGGCATTGACATATGTGAGTCAGCTGCTTTGAAACACACAAAAGTGTCCGGGCAGGAGATGGTCTCACACTGTAGTGAAGATTCAATAGTGACTCAATGGTGTAACCACAGAGAATCTCCTCTCCACGATGAACCCACACGGGCATCCTTCCCTTGTTATATAAACACAACATTCATAAAACTGTCCCCTTAGGGCTACTTAGTCAGTTTATCAATGCACCTTATGGTCCCCCAAACCCCACAGGAGACCATCGATTTACCTCTCCTGAGCTAAATGATGGCTCTCTGCATCTGTCAATCTGCCCCAAAGCTACAAAAAAATCATCCAAATAGACAGGGTATTCAGACAGCCTAGACAACACAGGAAGACGAGTGGGCAGGGAAACTCAAGCCAAACAAACACATGAACAGTGGTATGTATCAGTATTATGGTTTGGTAAAATATAGAAATGGTTGACCAAAGCTAAATGTGAAATGTGCATTTGACTAACTCCAGTAAAAAAAAGGCTGTCTAAGAAACAGACAGGAAAGAACTTCTGGACACTGTAACTGTATTTTGTTCTGATTAAGAAAAAACATATTTTTAATTGACACCTTTGCAACAGCTGATGACATTAAATGTATTAAATGAACAAAAAAAAAATGGTAGAATGAAAACATCTAGACACAGGAGCTATCTAGACACTCACGCCCCTTTCTTTCTCTCCAGAACCATGACAAGAATACCCCCCCCCCATACCGAGCTCCATGCTTTGACCTGGGTCTAATACATCTCTACTCACATTTATCTCCTCGTCGCTCATATCTCCGCGGCTATCAGCTATCCGATACCGCCAGCAGCATTCAGGTACCTCTCAATTCTTGGATGTAGACAGTGAGGTGGCCACACAGAGCCCTGTAACCATAGAAACCTCCACCGCTGCATGCTATGGGTCTGGTTCCATTTACGTGCGTGCCTCCAACAACATGCCGCTTACCTGCTCTTGTATGAGCTGAAACAGGGAGCTTCTATCCATATACTGGCCAGGGAGGTGAGAGGAGTCGCGGAGGACAAGGGCATAGGGAGGCGCGCCACGGGATGGGACAAGGTGCTGAGGGGAGGGGGGGGTTCGGCTGAGGTAGCAGCTGTCGGTGCCTAAACTGCAGCCCCGTTTGCAGGTAATAGAGAAAGCATTGCTCCGTGGTTATTCCTCGGAAAGATGTATGAAAAATAAAAAATATACCAAGAGGCAAGGACTGTATCACCCAAGCGTTTTCTGCTGACAACGAATGGACATGCACGCAGCCAGGCAAAGCCGATCCAGCAGCTCTCATTCACTCTCCTCCTCCTCTTCCCTCCTCTAGCCCATTGCACTGACTGCAACCTCACTCTCTCTCGCTCTCCTCCCGCCGCGCCGCACTGCTCGCATACCAATGAGGCAAAAGGGGGAGGGAGGTGGCTTCATGTGACCAATGGTGGCGCGTGGATGGGAGTGGCCAAGTGCTGCGGCTCCTCTCCTCACTACGAGTGTTTGGGGGTCTCGCGGCGAGAGTGAGGGGATGGGCTCCACTGCGGCTTTGGGTTTACTACTGGCACCAGCCCACACCGACACGCTTGTCTGGCCTGCTACAGACACGTACAGTAAACAAAAGATACTATTAATTCACAAAGCTTCCAATTTTCCCACAATTGATTTAAATGGCATCCTCTACTGCACAATACACCCAATTACTCCCCGAAAACAGAGGGTGTTTAAACCTTGACATCAGTGTGATAATTAAAAGAACTGGCAGACTGTATGCCCTGCTTCACAGTGAAACCTTCAGCCCACACGTACAAGACTGAATCAGGGACAATCACCAGTGTGGCAAAATAACAAGGGGAGAATACGCAATAGTTCATTAGTGGTAATGCAAGAACAAAGGCTCTTTTATGTAAATCTGACGCTTAATGGAGAAACTGGCATGCAGCGAGCAGAGCACCAAGGTCACTATATCAGAATTATAAAAAAAATAAAAACAAGATGGACAAGCTGTACTGGGCGATGAGTTTCAATTTAAGGATATTTCCACGAATAAGGCTCAAATTTGCTTGTGGCATATGCCTGCCACTTATTTTACACCATGCTGACAAGGTGACGGTCACTGCCTTCTCAGAGCATGGTGTAAATTCACAGTAGAACTATCATAAAATGCAACAGAGTCATTTTTTGGATTGATTGCCCTGCCTTAAACTCATATAATGATAGTTACAACGTCAATCTACACAATTTTGTTTTGCAACGCTGGTCCAATGACAAACTACATCACTTCAAGCACCAGATGTTTGCACTTTCAGTTTCATACAGACAAATGAAAACATAAACCTTCCCAAGTGTGACTGTTTTCACAAATCTCCGGACTCACTTGTCACTGCAAAGTGTCTTTATCCTTTTATTGGTTCAGTTTGAGTGTATGAAGCCAAGGGTAACTGCTGTAATTGTCCTAATGGATTGAGCCCCGGCCACCTTGAGCATGGCATGGCTCCCAGACTCTGGGCACCTCCATCATGGCCAACTGACACTGTCTTGTTTCAACAAAGGCTTGATACTGACCATTCAAGTCTATAGAAAAGAAAAGCGCTTCTAATGTGGCTCTGTTGAGTTGTAGACGTCTAATCAATGCTGAGAATGAATCTACCTCTGATAATGTGTGTGGATGTGAGCATGTAAAAGACAGATCAAATTAGAAGGTCACTGCTGGAGATTTGGAAATAGGAATATGTGGACGACATTGAAAGAACAGTCCAAATGAAAATGGATGGCACTGTTGCCGTGGAAACCTCAAAGGATTTTGAGCAAACAATGAAAGACAAGTGCTGTGAACTCAAAAACCCTATAGTAATATAATATATATTTAAATAGTATCTAGCAAAAGATTTATCTAAAATGAAAATTATTTAACTTTCCCTTTTGTTCCCATAACACCTGTAGAGTCAAGTAGATTCAAGTGTGAAACAGGGGTGAAGAGTGGAGAAAAACAAATTGCAAATTGCTGATTGAAATCGAACAACGCTGAGGCTGGCACAGAGCCAGGCATAGGTGTTGCAGCTCAGACCACTAGACCAGAGAACAAACACAACTTGGGTTTGAGTGCGATTTGCAGTACATCAGAACTTGAGACAACAAGGTGGTTCAGTATTGTATAAGATTCCATAGTCCTAGCCAATGTTCCAGTATTATTGTCTGCATTATCATGATGGCACTCTACAGGTGACAGACAGCGAGATAAGCCTAATGTCACGGAGAGTCTCTCCCACCTGGATTGCACCTAAATGAACGGCCTTGAGCTGGATGAAAACCTTCTGCTCTGAACAATGGGTGCAGCAAATACCTTCACAGACTAGAGAAATAGTGTTTAACAAGAATGAGGACAAAATCAGTTCTGAGACAGATCTCTGTGTGGAAACAGGAAATAAGGTTTGTCAGAGAGACAGAAAGGCATTAGTGCCTTGCTCTGCACTCTGGTTTAATGACCTAAAGGGCCATAGGAAGCTACATATGAGGAGAGCACAAGAGGCTGTTGAGTTACTGTCAGCGAAGAGGATGTGTGGATAAAGCTAATGTCAAACTTAGTCCTAATGCAAATCACAAACCACAATAGTCAGAGCTGTAAGGTAGTTTTGTAATACTGTCCATACTCAAAAGAAAATCCATACTGAAAAAAATCCAATATTTGTATGTAAATACGCTGATGTATTCAGCTTGCTAAAAGATTCTTCTCAAAGATAAATATAAACTGCATCGAAACAAATCTTCTGTATAATATCTCACTTCTGTTTACAGAGGGCAATGCATTTAAACATGAGCCTAAATCTATGAGCTGCAACCATTTTCTAAGCCACAAAATACAACACTAAGTTGACATTTTCAAGTGTGATAGCTAGTGAAATGGATCAAAATCAGAGCAAGCATTTGTTGTCCGTTTTATTGCAGGCTAATCAC